>VOMN01064198.1:0-25955 GCA_014899125.1 Orchestia grillus
ACACTCAGCAAGCCACACCATATATTGCATCACACAACACAAAACACACACAGGCACATAACACCCCGCACCACCACAACAGTCAGCAAGCCACCGACACAAAACATACACATGTCACCCCAAATCTCCTCAACACCAAACACACGTGACAACCCGCATTTCCAGAACATTCAGAAAGCCACGCAAGACAATGAAAGTTGAAAGTTCTTACTTTATAAATGTCTTAATTTACTATTGCCTACCCTTTTTGTTTTTAATATTCCAGCCATTTCTCAGTTAGTACCAAGTAAAAATAAAATAAAAACAGTTTGCAGAGTATAATATTGCTGAACACAACATGTGCCAAAATAGAAACAAAATATTCTTTTTAAAAATTAAGACCAGGATACCTGAATCAAATAATTCAATTTTTAACACATTTTTTTCTTTCAAATGGGCTCTTGTACTCACACGTGTTACCATTAGCAATTAACTGTAAGCCTGCCAGAAGTCTCCAGCAATAAACCTGAACCTTGACCTGAAAACCTCCAGGATATGACCCAGTATTTATGTAACGATTATTAATTGGTGACCAAAGTTAAGTGAAACCACTTGTTGTGTTGAAGAGGTACCGAGTGCCAGATCACGTACCGGAAGTTCACACGGCGGCAAACAATGACGACAACAGAGCAGTCACAAAGATAAGTGGGGAAAACTATGCAATATGGAGGATCCAGACGGAAATGGTACTTCTCAAACAAGGACTCCTTTCTATAGTGGAAGGCACAGAACCTGCTCGTAATGCATCGGGGGAAAGTGAATCGATTAAATTCAATGAAATGTAAAGTAAAGCTCTTGATAACATTGTGCTTGAAATTGAGCCCAGGCTACTGTATTTGATTGGACCAAAGCCTACTGATCCATCGGTGGGGTGGAACACTTCGAAAAATCAATACCAGGAGAAGACGCCCGCGTACCTAGTCCAGTTGAATAAGAAGCTATTCAGACTGTATATAAAGGAGCCAGATTGTCTTCAAAACCATCTGAAAACCTGCACTGAACTTTTCTCTGAGTTGACAGTGGCTGGTAGCCCGATGTGTGAGAGTGACAAAGTTATAACAGTGATAGCCTCCCTGTCAGATAAATCCTCAAGGATTGTAACAGCACTGGAAACGCAGGAGACTCTACAGTCTCTAGAGACTCTGACAGAAAAGTTTCTTCATGGAGAAGTAAACTCTCAGAAAAGAACTCTAAAGTAAACACCGAAAAACAGCCCTTCTTCTCCATGAAAAATCACAGAAGCCAAGTGTTTTGAGTATGGTAAGACTGGACATTTCAAGAAAAATAGCAAGGTATACCTGAAAAGGTGTAAACAATGTGTGAGACGAAAAAATTAATAGTGTTGTGTGGAGGCTTGAACCTGACAGCGGGAGTGTTGCAGTTGTGCTAGTTCACTAGCAGCAGCTGAAATAAATAGGAACTTTTGGATCATTGGCAGTGATGCCAGTTCACATATGTGCTACAATAAGGACCTTTTTTCCAGATCTTGAAATCTTGAAATGCCTGTGAGGGTTAAAGAAAGAGATGGGAAGCTACTCAAAGGTATAGGTACAGGTACTGGACACATTAGCTTAGAGTTGCCAAACAAGGTAGTGAAGGATTGTAAAATGAGTAATGTCTTGAGTAGACCTGATACAGCATTTACTGTTCGTAATGTAGGAAGGTTATTTTCTAAGCCAACTAATGGTCACTGGTCAACTGTTAAACGATTTATTACATGTCTTAAGGAACACCTGATTTGTTATTCTGTTTGAAAAGACTGCTCCTGATGGTTGCCTTGGATATTCTGATGCTGACTGGACAGGTGATAGGAATGTCAGGAAATCAACTTCTAGGTACTGTTGTATCCTCATGTGTAATGGTGTTGTATGCTACCGTGCTAATAAACAATATTATGTTGCTCTGTCTACTGCTGTAGCAGAGTATGTTGCTCTAACTGGGGCAGCTCAAGAATCCGTTTGGCTTATTAAGCAACTACTTTCTGACCTGAATTATAACTCTGATGATGCTCAAATCATTTTTAAAGATAATCAGGCTGATATATGCATTGCCAAGAACCCTAGAGATTATGTTAAAACTAAACATATTGAGATTAAGTAATATTTCCTTAGAGATGGGGTTCAGAAGAATGTAATTGAACTAAAGTACTGTCTTACTGATCAGATGCTGGCAGACATGCAGACATGTGTACTATGGGTCTGCCATCACCTCGGTTGTAACGCTGCGTGCCTTGCTAGGCGTAGTTAGCCGGTAGACTTTATGCAGGATGTGTTCAGACTACTCAGTGTCAAGTGTGTGGAAGAGTATTGAATATTATAGTACTCCCTGAATGTTTTTCTTCGAGCTTGCCGTTTTCTTGTATGGATTGTCTAACGAAGAAAACGGAATCTCGGGTAACCTCGTCTGTGGAGGCAGGAGCTAGGCGTTCTACGTCATTGCTTTAAGTCGTGCATCAGGCGTTACGAAGGTTAGTGGTTGCCTGTGCGTGTTTGTTCCCTACATAGCTTGCGTTGTTCTGCCCTTTACTTGCTCACCAAATAAACTATCAAGATCGTCTCCCCTGCCTTTTTCATTTGAAAAACTTTATAGATCGCTTCACTAGTTTCAGGAATGATAATGGAGAGGAACTGTTTCAAAATTATGGTCAAATACTCAAGAGAAGTGTATGTACCTCGTCCCTCCAGCCGCCTGAAAAAGATAGTCCATACATAAGGAATATTTTAGGCATGGTTGCATACAAGTGTAAGTTGCGCAAAGCCCTTATTTCTGGGTAGTGAGGAGTCATAGCCATATTTAAATTGATTACTTGAGTTGAGTTTTAAAGGTGATTGGATAACGCTCATTGTTTCACTTACAATAATCTACAACTGTACTACTCTCTAGATAAACTATCCATGAGTAGTCGCTTTGGCAAGAAGCTACAAATTAATTAACTTCACTTTTGCTTCAAACTCCTTCGTTGAGCAGTTTGGGGTGAGATATTTTTTAACCAAGCAACCAGTTGGAGTTAATTTTTTTTAAAAGCCAAGCGTCAGAATCAAACCTTGCACCCTTCTGATGCACATCTCGGCATTCAGAAGCTTCATGCTAAAAATGTAAGGAAGTAATGAAATGGCATATATATACAATCTAACGTCAACCTTTCATATTTTTATCAGAATATGTGCGAATCAGCCATTATGTGTTTGTAATAATTTTTTATCGATTCTGCTTACACAAAGCAGGAAAAGTGCAACACTAAATTGTTAATTAGTCAAGGTTTGCTTGAATGTGTCATTCATTCACACTCCAAGAAGGAAAAGAATGGGACATTCAGTATGTCGACAAAAACGAGAAGCCTATGCGCGGGGGCTGTCACACTGCATTAATGCTCCAGGGCAGAGCAAGTCAGAAAGGTTAGAAACTCCCAATAATAAATGATAAGAAAAAACCTGAAAGTGCAATGTAAGCATAAATTATTAAAGTACTGTACATAATGTCATGGATAACATTATAAATGCTATCTTTGAACAACATACTTGAAATATGGGAAACAATATGTATGCAAAACAGAAAATAAAAAATGATTTACCTCAGATGGGCTTCCAGTCGATCTCATGCAGGGACACTTTCACGAAAGTGAGTGTTCTTTTTCTGGACAATCAGAGTTATTTCCTTTAGAAGGATGCTGAACGTCTCGTCCCTCATCCGTGTATAATTCCGGAAATCTACTAACTATCTTAAATTTAATTCTGGCAGCAGTTGATTATAGCTGCCCTTCTGAGAGATTTTTAGCCATGGTTTAACCCACGGTGACCTTTGAACACTGGTTTGGTTTTCATTCTCATGCAGTAAAAACGCAGAGGCGCCACAAATTATAGCAATGGATATGAGATCATCATAAGCGGACTCTGAAGTCTCAAAATGTCTCCAGATTAGATCAACAATATAAATAACTAGATTCATGTAAATTATACAAAATTATGTGAACTACAACCAGATTACATTGAAAATGATTGCTTATATTACGAGAGTTAGTTCTTAAAATAGTTTAGGTACTGAAAATATTTTTTGCACTAATAACATGATTACAATAGAGAAAATATCATCAGGTCTGTAACCATTGGGATTGCTAAACCAACTTTAGTACTTAATGAAGTGAAAACGATGATAAATAGCATTAATACCTTATTATAATGTTTTAATAACACATACCTAATAAATAATTAACAATTTTATGAAATCTGTTCTTTTTCTCTCACTTTGCATGAAGGTCAGGCGGCTAAGTATGATGAGAAATTTGTTAGCATACATTGTAGGAGATAATTTTGGAAATGACAACATATATCGGTAGTGAAACTGGTAGGGTGTCCCAGGTAATTGAGTACATCAAAAAGAAATACACTCTAATGCTTGGGATGTCAACAGAACTTAAAAAAAGTCTACCAAACCCTTCCAGTCCTCTGCCTTTTATTCCAAGCTTTCTCCAAGAACTTCTTTATTGCATCAACAACCATCAAATCTTCAGCACTTCTGGCACACGCCTGAACTACTCCACACTGCTAACAAACTGAATTCATTAAAACATATATCTTCAATTCATACTTACCATACTAAAAAAGTATCTCTAGCATACATCAACACAATATACGTGTATCAGGAGCAGTGTTGCTTGTTTACATTCTGCACTCGCACAACTTCAGGCGCCGAATTCAGCACAGTCTGAATATGCATCAGAAGAGTTTGTGTTTTTATTTACGCTTTGGTGTGTTCGTGATTGACGAATAGTTTGATATTGTAGACGCGGCTTACGAATATTCTACAATTTATCGTTCAGTTGCTGGTGTTGAGGACAAGAAAGACAGTTTTTTTTAATGTGCACGGGACAGAACCTTATTTTTCTCCAACACGGTATACCGTTTGGTTTTCTATGCCCTATGACTACTAACGCATGAGGGATACGAGGTTTAAGTTTACTTTTCCAGGGGAGGCACTCCGTTGTTGCATAAAAATCAGTCCCCAAGCCGGGAGTCGAACGCTAACTTCCCATCGATCTCTTGGGATATCACGTTAACCAGTGAGCAAAGGAGCAAACTTGCCGTTAGGACGTAACGGGTTCTTTTCACGATGAAAATGTTTGCATTTGGTCCTCTCGACTGATGTTGATGTCCTCTTCGCAGAAGTGTGGGATACCCTCAGTAGATAAGCTAGAGAGTTCAAAGTCCTTCCGGTGGATCGCCTTCACCCATTCGCTTCTCCTCTCTACAGACGGGAATTTGAATGTGATAGCCTCTTGTTCCAGAGTCGGTGTCACATCCCAGTACACAACAGCGACGGGACATCTGTTACAGAAAATGATTTTTCTATTTGTAATCGGAAGCAAAACATTGACCTGCAAAAACGTATTAATGCTTGATAGTTTAATCCTCGATACCGCTGAAGGCGTTATTAACAGAACATTAATGCACTAAAATAAAAAAATTCCGGCACAAATGATTCATAAGGTACTGCAATCGGACCAAAGCTAACATCTCGTGAGGCACGTCACGTCAAAGGTGGCTAATGAAAGAAGTCGTAGAAGCATATCGACGAAATATAAAAGAGAAAAAAACGAGAAGATACAGGACTAAGACAATCATATAAAACCGGTTGCATGGAAACTAATCCTCACTCACGATGAAGAGAGACCTACCTAAATAAGAAGAGTTACCTCGCTCAAGAAAAAGAGCAGACTCCCGCAAGAAAATGAATGGACTCCCGCAAGAACAAAAGTTACTTCTCTCGAGAAAAAGACTTAGCTCCATCAAGAAAATGAGTGGCGTTCTTCAAGAAAGAAGTTACCTCCCCCAGAAAAAGTGGCTTCCATCAAGAAAAAGAGAGGCTTCACAAGAAGAAGAAGAGCTGTGCCTCAAAAAAAGGAAAGGTGAACCCTCACAAGAACATGAGTGGCTCCACATTTCCCATAACAGAAGTGGCCTAACACAAAAGTATATGCACAACAGTTCCTGTAGCAGTCATTGGGTAGATAATAATAGTAATTCATGCTAGAGAAATTTTTTTTGTGTTGACACTAAAGGAGCTTCAGCTCATTAAAATATATGGATGGACGAATCATTTAATTGAAAACTTCCACCCCGGTAATTGAAAACATGTACTCATGAATACTTCCCACATATATATTTACACAAAGCAGCTCTTTAATCTTAATAACACTGCTCACCTGAGACAGAGTTTCAAGCATTGCATAGGCAAAGATAATGCGAAGATCTCATAAGAACAATTTCAGGTGAATGAAAGTTGAAAAATTCGCATTGTTAGTTTTTTGCGAAATAAGATAATCACGACATGAAACTAGTCCAGTGTGGTATCGAAATGATCATACAAATATGAAATTTGAAAAAAACACATTCCATAGGCCTATCCAATGAATGTCAAAAACAGATGGAGTCGAAAAGAAAATGAAACAATCAATTAAAAAAACTAACCTGAAGCTTAAAGAGTAAATATAATTATTGCTGAAATGGCCTGGAATATACATTAAATGAATGAGGAAACTAAAAATTAAAACAAAAAAGATATACCCATCTATTTCTTAGATTAGAAACTGGATGAAACCCAATTACAACATTGAGGATGAACCTGGAACTGCATTCTCACAGTGACAATTAAAAGTTGAAAAACGTTGTTCTGAAAAGGGCTTGCGAAGAAATAAAAAATAAATGAACTTTTAACAGCCACAAAGAAGACAATAGTAGCAATGATGCTAAATTATATTAAAATAGAAAATATGAGCCTTAAATGAACTATAACCATGCAACTAACAATTATAATATTAGTGTTCAGAAGTAATGTTGTTAATGGCAATGGCGATATTACAACTTCCGTGAAGTATATGTATAAATAAATTATTTGTGAGCAATATTTTTCTCAGAATTCCTCTTTCAAAGCGTTAAATATCTAATATCCAACAAAAAAAAAATTCTCAAAGTTTCATAGAGGCAGAAGGGTTTATTTTGCCTCTTTCTGGTTGGTGTGAAATTTGGCACCTCTTTTTCCGTAACACTCTGTATAGCACTTGGCAGTCGCTGTGCAGCCTGAAATTACAATGGTTTATTTCTCCTTACTTTCTCCCCATGGGAGCATATCTCCTGATATTGAGCAGGCCCTTGATTCACCCGTAGACCAAAAATCTTGCTCAAGGTAATCAACTGTGGCTTACCAGCAAAAATATTCTCTGAAAACGTACTGAACACGTTCGTTCATCAGCGGTCCGACCCACTTTTCCCACACATTCATAAAAAAGTGTGAAACGTTATAATGGCCAGTCCATTTCCATTTTGGTAAATGAAGCCTGGAAACTTCGGGCCAAAGTTAGTTTTGCTCAAATTTATCGTACCAGAAGAAGTACTGTGAAACACCATAATTTTTTCACAGAAATATTTAGCGAATCGGTTATTATTATCTTCTTTAGATACAAATCTTAATGTATTTTTTCGACCCTAAAATGAATAACTGATTTCAAAAATGAAATATCGGCATTCTGTCGTTCATATATTATAAACTGGAATGTATATTCACCCTAGTTTCAAACATGAATTTAAGACATGAATTTAACCGATTCGTAAAGAATTCCTAACAGCGTTCCTCATAGGGTTAATGTGCGCAAAAATACTTTTTTCTCATTCCCTCAGAATTTTCGGCATCACACATTTTTGGGTCTCTCGATCTAGCAGAACTCTCATTGCCAGCGCATCTCAGTAAATGAGAAGGTGGGTCTTTAGGCTGTCTGGCCGAATAGGCCATTGCTTGTTTGCTTCTGTTTATCTTTTACGGCTCCGGTCTGAGTACCGATTTTTGTACACATAAACACGCTGCGAATGTTTCCTCAGTTTCTGTGTTCTTGAAAATCAGCCTTAAAGATATTGTTTGGCAGGAAGAATATTTTCCCTTGTAGTATAACATCATTGATACGAGTACATTAGAAACTGAATTTAGGAATGGTTTTGCACAAACTTCGTTGTCTAACATAAAATTTTATAGTCCAATCAGTAAGTTAGAACATCTTTTTTAGTTTTCGACCGGATCGTATATTAGAGCCGTTTTTATTTGAAAATATTAGTTTGAAGATGAAATAGTTCAACTGAAGATATATGATACTTGACTAGTCGGTCAAATTAAAACCTAACGTCTTCCGAATTTTGTACGTAACATAAGTAACGAAAGTAAATATTTCATATGAGAAAACATTGCCACAAGAAACTAATAACTTGAATTTTCTAATATTTTTTCGTGAAAAATGGATATATTTTTACATGCGTGAACTTAAATAGTTCTGATGCAAGGGCACTTCAACTCTTAATGAATGAAGTTTATTCATCAATAAATTTTTTCCTCTTTTAGTAACTACAGTGATACCCTCATAACTGAACACTGGTACTCTGTGAAACTCTTTCGATGCGATTTTTTTAAGACTGCGCTTCTGTAAAGGCCCAGCTCAGAGAAACCCGATTTTCAGTTTTGACTCGACGCTACTTCAACTAAACACAATAAACAACCTGCAGACAACGAGTGCAATGTAAAATGATTTTGTTACTGTTCATAATCCTACGTTATACTCCTGCAGTGAAATGAAGCAAAGTGATAATCCAGTCACAAAAAAAAAGAGAAAAAAAATCTAAATAGAAACTAGTGATCCCACTTGGAAACTCAGTTTTTGGAAAGAAATAGGTGTCCTTCGTTTGTTGGTATGACCGTAAATATTTTCAGAAATTTTACTCTGTAATTAATTTTTGTTCGATATTGAGGTATTTTAGTTGAGCTTAAACCTGTACTATTAGAGTCATACATATTGATATGTATATAAAACACTATTGCATGTGTATCGAATAAAAAATGAATAAATGAACTCCCATGAATATAGAGCATGTATGACCCTTCAGAGGTTTCTTTTATAGCCATTGATGAGTAAGCGATAGTTAGCATTAAGCCCATGCTTTAAGATCAGTTACTTAACACTTGTCTTTTCTGTAAGAAATCTGCTTCATTGTGGTGCTCTGATAACTGCGCCTAAATACTGGAAAGCAACATCACAATTAATCAGATATCACTGTAGGCGATATTACAGTAGTAAAATGAATCCGGAATGAAAATTGGAAAAATATACTAACCAGCTACTAAATAATTCTCCATTTAAACCGTACGGGAAGCTGTTATGAGCAATGAATTTTTAATGAAAAAAAATAAACGAGTTGTCTTCCGTTCTGATGTTTCTTTCATACGTTATTCAAACGAAAAAATTTGACGACCCTATTCATTCAAAATTATAATTTTTAATGAATAGTGTCAATTGGTAAAGGATAATGGAAAGTATTATAATTATAATACTTACCATAATCCTTTACCACTATCGTCTTGATTCAGCATTTTTACTGTCAAGGGCTGGAAATTGTGACCTCAGGCATTGATTACTGGTCGGAACAGCGCAGTGTGAACTTCACTGGATTCAAATGTTAGATTCAATTTTGAATAAATGGGAACAAATTCGTACGCATCGCGACTGAAACCTTTATAGTGCATCGTTTGAAGATGTTGAATAGAAGGTTACAAAAAAATAGGTCAGTCGAATTTTTCAACTAACACAAGAAACAAATTTGCCGTTCAATTTCACCGAAGTTTTTGTAGTTATCCCAGACATACTAACTCCGTGGAGCAGGTGAAGTAGTAATCGTACGGTTATTATCAAGGCTTGAATGTTTATAATTTTCCCCCAATAATACGACTCTGATTTCTCACCATTACGCTGGCCCTTAGCGTAACAAGGGTAACTCTAGCTACCCACCTTAATTTGAAGCATATGGGAAAAAATTAGATGCCATGTGTACCGACGGTAACTCTAATTACACACATTAATTTTCAGCAGAATTATTAGCGAGATCCTACTTTACATCTTGTCGGTTATTTTAGCTGCTTTTTCCACAGCCTGATAAGGTGGCTGGGGTTGCTGACATAAGTAGCAAAGTTTGTTCCGCTCTTCTATGGTTGCTTCGCACAATATAACCCAACCCAGCCTTGCCACGTCAATAATGTTATCAGCTAAGATCTGAGAAAAAGTTTATCATGCCTATTCAGACTAAAAATGATTAAACAAACGTAAATGAGATTGAAAATTTTCGAATTCAAATTATGGGATTCATAGGATAGAAGGAAACATTAGTGGGCGACCGTTGCGAGCGCGATATTGGAAGAGAAAGGTTCGTTAGACCGAGGAAAAATGCTCGATTTATAATCGATAAACGTCACGTGTTCCGAAATCATTGTGTCACCGTTCATTTTTTTCTGGCAGTAAAGTAAAATTTTTTACTATCCATGTCCAATTGTGTTCCACCTTCTGTTTTCAAATAAACAAATTTAATCGCTGTTTAAAGCTTAAAGCTTGTATGACTTTATTTTTCGATGTGCTCCCGCAGATTGACCATCATTTTACATTCAACATACATTTTTAATGATTTTCAGTAATAAGTTTAGATGAGAAAAGGTTGTTTTGATCCGTAATTAATAGACGGTGTACAGAATTATTGCAACAGTACTAATTGTAATCAAACACATATATCTATGCAATGATTTAGTAAATCTCTATCCCATATTCATGTCAATTTCTTCTTTATTCAACTTTAGCTCATTTATCTTCCTTAATTATTTCTTGCTTCGTATCCTACGGCAATAAACATAGAAAAACAATCAGCCGAGACATGTTACTGCGGAATTCGAAATCGGCCAAACAGATGACCTCTTGAAATCCTGACAACTTCTACAGTAAAAGCCTAGATAAAATTTGAGGAGCCGGACAAAATTTCCACCAGGGGGTGTTCTTCATGCTCATTTTGAAGCTCACGAATAGTGACCGAAATGTTTTGATCGGTATGATGGTTATAATCCCTGTAATACTACCGATATGCTGCCGATGAGCTAAGCTATGTACGTCGGACGAGTTGATTCTTGACACACCTATTCGCCGTAAGCTGAATTACATCGCTCATAATGGAGTAATCTTTATAAGAAAATTTCTGATTTCAATAAAACAGCAGAAGCTGAACTAGGCCAAAAGTCACAAAGGTATGACGACAGGCAAACGGAAGTAAATATTTTCTGAAGAGCGCAGTTTTTCTTTTTTCAGACATAAGAAAGAGATGATGTGTGTTGACTGACGATTGAAGATTTTACTGAAGTCCTAAGAGCCCCTTCATACCGTTAGTGCTGGAGAAGAGTTAGCGGTAGTTTGAGCAGTCAAGTCTTCTCTTAATTAAATTTTTGTAATGCATAGTACAGTTACTAGAGAATATAACTAAGATTTAAGAAGACAGTCCACCTAATGAAACAGAGTATTAGTTCCTGATGCTGAGTACAACTTCAGTAGAGCACAGTTTCGATACACACATTTACTTTCGACGCAAGCTGAAACTAAAAATTATTTAGAGACGTCGAGTGGATCTGCTAGCTCATCGAAAAGGAAGTCCATACGGAAGCGGGAATGTTGGAAAGGCGTAGACAATCTTCCCTCGATGGGGTGCGTTCAACGTTAGAAGAACGCGACCGCCGGACAAACTTCGGATGATGGGTCCCAGTTCCGGGAGATGAATTAGTCAAGAGTGGAACGTCGGAAGGACCGCGCCCGCTTCAGCTCAAGGTACTAGAAAAACAAATACATACCCATTAAAACCTTAATTTGGAAAATCCCGTCTCAAAGGGAATGATCTCATATTAGATTGCAAAATTTAATGAAGTGTCGAAGTTGCAGTAATTTTACACACCTGAGCTTTAATACAACTGTCTGCATTTTTAGGAAAGGTAGCTCAAGAAAATTAGAGGAAATCAGACAGAGGTAGGCCCTTTAGAAAATGTGATATAGTTAACAAGTTGAAGAATATCGGACGGTAAAAATGACAAAAACTCCTAATATATAAAAGTTTCCTACTAACTTAATTAATCAGCTAGTCGGAGAAGGTCCAGTGGTCTAGTTGATTCATGAAACGGAAATTAATTGGACAAAAAATAGCAAATTGATGATTGGTGGTTCCCTCACACAATTTACTTTAGTAATTATTAATATTTGAATAAAATCTGATTTTATAGATAGTTGAATACACACCTTAATTCTAATTCGTCTGAAGAACTGTAGATTTAAAGAAAAAAACTGATACAGAACAACAAAAAATAATGAACAGCGCCAGCACTCAAACCTGAACGACAGTGAAAAAGATTCCAAGGACGACAAACAAACGTAGGCTTCCTTCAAATAGTTGCCGTCACTCCGGCTGAGGCCCAACTGCCTTGCTCAGCCAGCCAGCTCCAGCACCGCCCTCCGACAAATATTAAAAATGGGTTTTACATCGCCCACTATAGCCCGGAATGAAACTAAATTGATAGCAGATAGTTATTAAACAGCTTTTTCTACAGAGCACATCTATCTATCTAGTCTACCAATCTATCTTTTTAGTATAATACCGAAACTCTGGTCGTATTGCTTGTTTGCTTGTTTGAAACCGTGCACACGTTTGTTTGTCGGCTCTGAGATATTCGAAATTTATACTCTTCGTTTAATCCTGTATTGTGGTGACCGAGTTAACTGCATAGGATTTATTTCTGGATACGCTTAGATTTTGATAAATTTTATTTGACCTACCGGTTCACGTGTTGTTTAGTATCATTCTAAAACTCTGATCGTTTTGTTTGTTTGAAGTTGTGCACAGAAGAGAAAATATACACTTAAGTGTCATGTAAAAGAAAGGAATTTAAGTCAAGAGTGGAACGTCGTAAGGACCGCGACCGCTTCAGCTCAAGGTACTAGAAAAACAAATACATACCCATTAAAACCTGCATTTTTAGGGCAGGTTAGTAAAGTGGATACGGGAATGAGAACAAGGGCAGAATCGTTTGTCTGTCGGCTCTGAGATGTTTGAAATTTATGCTATTTGTTTAATCCTGTATTGTGAATACCGACTTGACTGCATAGGATATATTTCTGGATACTGTTTGCCTATAAGAGTCGAGTTCTCTTTAGTCTCGACTATTTATTAGCAATTCTTGCTTTAAATTTTATTTGATCCAAAGGGTCACGGATTGTCTAGTAGTACATAGATTAGCATAAGTAGGAAACAAGTTCTCTCTCAGGCATGTGTAGTTGAAGACCAGGGACAACTTTTTATTCACGATTTTTCGATTGGTTTTTCAATTTTCCTTATTAGAGGCTTCAATGTAGAGTTGAAACGAAAAATAATATTTGCCAGGGTATGCTAAAGTATATTTTCGGCGTTTCGAATTACACAAGAATTCATTTTCAAGAATAAATCGTTCTAAAATTTTTGAAGCAATCTGACGGAAGTACAGTTTAAATGTATCATATGTAGAAATAAACAATATTATTCAATTGACGTTGGAATCAGGAAAAGAGTCGAAGTGTGCGGACAAATCCGGCACATTGGTGGTTTATCCTTGGTTGCTATTGGAGAATGTAGAGTGCTATAGACGAAGTGATGTACACTTCCTTAGTCTGCGCTAACAACTACTAATACACGGATCAGACTGTACATAGAAATATGAAAAGTGTGAACGTAAGCATAAACTTGAATAGCACAGTTCAGACACAGATTAGCAGAATAGAGTTAGATGAGTAGCAGTATACTCATCTGAGCCTGTATGATAGGTATATACACACACCACCTGTACATACTATCTCTACTCAGTGAAAGACCAAAGTAGACTGGCTGTCTCCAGAGAACACTTCGAACGAGCCTCCCGGAAGCCGGTGATGTGACCAGAACCATTAAATAAATCTGAAATACTTTTAGAACTATTCTCAATATATGACAGCCTTCTCCCCATAACTTAGCAGCCCCCTTCCTTCACCCTATTCCCTAGAACAACTTTTTTTTCAACTCTAGAGGTACAGTTTTACTACAGGTTTCGGGGCTCGGTTAAACATGCGGAACGTGGTCGATGAGGGTTCCTCGTATGCGTCTGTTTATGAATTGGGCGTAGGAGCTGAAAGCGTTTTAGTAAGGCTACCACTAGTTCGGGCCGGAGTAGGGCCTTGTTTTTCGGACATAGAGATGGGTTAGTTACTCTTGTGTCCAGGAGAGGTCTCCCGCAAGGAATGACTTGATTTGAATGTCGGCGGACGATCTCTCACCCTTTAATTTACATTTCACGACAATGGGCGTGTTATCTCGACAGAAGTAACAGGGATCTATTTCGGAGTGCCCTTAGAGTATTGACAGACCATCGCTGTTGAGTCCGGAAGAAGGTTAACTGAACGAGAGCCCGAGTGATATTCCTACTGTGATTCTTGGCATTGTGTCACTTTGCTGCTAATGGCTTCGAATGGCCACGAGTAGATCCAATCGAGGGCTTGGTTTTCAACCTCGCATGAGATCCGCAGGTGAGACCCTTCTTGTGGAAAGCGTGGTTAGTCTATAGCTGAAAAGTAACCTGTCGAGCATCAAGCGTAGTGGCTCTTTCGACTGACGGAGGTTCTTGGAGGCTTGAACCATGCGCTCTGCCAGACTGTTAGTAGTAGGATGGTATGGTGCACTGGCAATGTGTTTCTTGCGGTAAACCATTAGAAAATATTTAAATTCGGCTGACGTAAGCCCAGTGCCGTTATCCGAGACAATAGTTGCAGGTAAACCAAAAGTGACAAATACCCTTCGCAAACACCTAATTGAATCACTAAAGGAGGTATTTGACATAGGAAAAATTTCGACCCATTTAGAGTGCGCATCCGCAATGACGTGAAAAAATCTCCCATCTATCGCCCCACCATAGCCGATGCGAATGCGATGCCACAGTTTAAGGCCCCTCCACACTTTGAATCTTTACAGCGAATTTCGTGTTTTCAACTCTCCGATAACACACGTTGAGCACTGGCAGATTTCAGTGTATTTGTGTTTCCAACGTGTCAAAAAACTCCGAACACAAACTTTTTCGTAGAAACAGTGAACAATGGTTTATGTACTTATCGTTCTATTGGATAATTGAGTTGATGGGAAACGATCATGTTGACAATTCATTCATTTGATGGTAGTTCGATATTTATAGATGAGTCAATTTAGATTAAGGATTTGAGGATTAGTTAATTTGACATAAATAGTACCTGGCAGTTTCTTAAATGGTAGCTGGCATCCTTCTGACATGACATTAGGAGATCGACGGCTTCAAATATTTTAAACAAGAGTAAAAATATTATTACTTATAACAAATAAGACCTACATGATTAATAACTGCCAAGAAATAAAATTAAAATACTGTTATACATCAACTTCATACACGTATTCAAGTGGCAGTGTCGTTTGTTTACATTCTGAACTCGCACAACTTTACGCAGCTGAAAGCACAGTCTGGAAGCAATTCAGAAGAGTTTGTATTTTTGTTCGCATTTTGGTGTGTTCGTGATTGACGAAGAATTTGATAGTGTAGATGCTACTTTAGATGGCCATTCTCACGGATGTAGTTCCGTTCTTGTAAGACCTGGGCGATTGCTCATGCATTCCGTACAAGTCTCAGTGATTTCCTTCAAGTCCCTGTCCAAGTTAGAGCACCACACATAGCTACGTGCTAACTCCTTCATCCTAAATGATTCAGCATGACCCGAATGAAGTTCGTCAACAAGTATTTGGCTTAGTGACGGTGGTCCATCAACCTTCGACCCCCACATCAAACAACCATTCTGTGTGGAAAGTTCTTTTCTCTTCCTGGCAAATAGAGCAAGCTCAGGAACACCAACTACTGATGGGGCTACCCTCTTTGTGCAAATTGATAGACTTAAGATGGAACAGGCTCATTGCGAGTGCCATCACCTATAATGGCTTATGATCTGTTATTACGGTGAACTCCTGTCCCGAAAGATAGCAATGGAACTTCCGCAAAGTATATACAATAGCTAGTGCTTCTTTCTCCACTTGTGCATAATTGCGCTCAGCAGTAGTCAACGTCCGCGAAGCAAAGTAGACAGCTCTCTTACCACATCTATTAGGTAACAGAGCACTACACTTACACCATAGACAATGCTATTTGAAACAACCACTACAGGCAAGCTAGGGTCCAAATGAATTAAGGTTTGAGACTCTAGAAAGGTCTGCTTAGACTTTTGAAATGCCCTTTCATGTTCTCTCCCCCACTGCCAGGGGATTTTGTTTCTGAGAATGACATTCAGTGGGTCCAACATCATGGCTGATAAAGGTCAAAACATTCTTTAAAATTTAGTAGACCTAGGTAGATTTTTAGTGTAGTTACCCTAGTTGGGGTTGGAGTCTCCTTGATGGCGGTTACTTTGTATTTTGTTGGGTCTATCACATACCCTAAGTTGGATACTTGTGGTACACCGATGGAATACTTCTCTAGTCTCAATTTCAGGCCTGCATCCTGTGGCTTTGTTAGCATCCGATATAGTCGCTCCGAGGGCTTTCTCTAATTAGTAGCATTAATCAACATGTCGTCTAATGAGCAACATGTGCCTGGGAGGCCTTGCACTCGTCCATCCATAGCACGCTGAAAGATGTCGAGGGCGGATGCTATACCGCAGCTGAGGTGATTGTATGCAAATTGGCCTCTATGAGTGTTAATCACAGTGTAAGGTTTGGATTCTTCATCCAACATTAGCTGAGCATAGGCTTGGGACGTATCTAATTTAGAAAAAATAGAGAACCCCACTAACCTGCTAAAAAGGTCTTCTACTCAAGGAATGGTATAAGTATCCCTCCTAGCAGCTCTAATTACTGTGAGCTTATTGTCCCTAGAAATCCTAACACTGAGGTCCTGTTTGAGTATAGGCACCACTGCTGCGGCCCATCTAGAGTACTGAATTAAAGTTATTATGCCTTGCTGCACCAATTTATCAAGCTCCTCATCTGTTCTAGACTTCAGAGCACAAGAAACTGTTCTACATTTGCAAAACTTGGCAAGAACAGAAGGGTCTACTTCAATGCTAAAAGTCTTTCCCTTGAAACATCGTAGACCTGGGTCGAACAAACGGGGGAAATCTTTAACTAAAGGCCATCTGCATTAGAGTTAATGGCAGTCATGTTTGTCTTGAGCTTGTTTTTCTGGCAATCTTTAACCTTAAAATGACTTTAAATACTATATAATTTCGCACAAAATATTAATGCACAAATTATTGCTGACCAGTCAAATTTCTATACTGATAGATAGTATAAATATTATGCATGTATGACCTACTTTAAGTTTCAACTCGTTTGGTTAATGAGGAATTAGGAATTTGTTTATTCAAGTTGAGAAACCTATAGAATACATTATCTAACTGAGGGTTAAAATTTTGAAACTAAATTCCTATTCACAACACTGCTACTGGTCGTTGCGATAAGGTTGAAACATTTTTATTGAAAACCTAGTACAGCTGTGCATTGTAATGACATGTATCAAGCTATGTAACTGATTCTCATTTCTTTGCGCTAATGATTCATATTTTTATTTTTTTTTCAGCATTTTCTCTTTCCTTATAGCTCAATGCATTCAATCTACTACAGCTTTCAACATAAAATTATAATTGTTATTAGATTTTGAAGATTAGGCTAAGATTAGCTTTATCTATCACATGAAATAAGCGTGAGTATTTGTTATTATAAAATTACTCATGTGAAATATGATATAAAATGTTTCGATTAGTTTGCTTAGTTTTTGGATAATTGAGCCACTAATAGCATCACTACTGAGTACTACTTTTCTAATTTTTTGGTTTGCACGGTTATGGTTCATTCCAAGCTTACATTTTCTGTTTTAATATTCTCTAGCAGTTTAATTTTAATATAGATGAGCATAATTGCCACTATTGTCATCTCTCTGGCTGTCAGATGTGAATTAATTTTTTATTTTGCATCATAACCGGTTTCAGATCAATATTTTTCAACTTTAAATTGTCGCTCTGAGAATGCAGTTTCAGGCTCATCCTCAATCTTGAGTTTAGCTCTTCATCCAGTTATTGAACTTAGAAATAGATAGGTATATTTACTTTATGTTGAGTTTCAATTTCAGTATTCATTTAAGGTCTATTTCAGGTCATTTCAGCAATAATCATGTTCGGTCGTATAGCTTCATGTTAGTTTTATTAAATGATTATTTTATTTCTTTTAAGCTCGCTCATTTTTGGACATTCATTGAACAGGCCTATGAAAATGTATTTCAATTATTATTTGAATGATTATTTCGATACTAGATTGCACTAGTTTCATGTCATCTCTACTTAGCAAGAAGCTAACAATGCCAATTTTTTAGCTTCTATCTAAGTGTAATTGTTCCTATGAGATCTTCAACATTATCTTTGTCTATGTAATGCTTTACACTCTATGTCAGATGGATAGTGTAGCTGAAATTAGTGAGCTGATTTGTGCAGAAATTTATGAAGGAAGTGTTTACGATATGCATATTTTCTGTTACCGGGGTGGAAGTTTTCAATGAAATAATTTGTCCTTCCATACAGTTTCATGAGCTGAAGCTCTTCCAGGGTGAACACAAAAAAGGTTCCTCTAACATGAATTGCTATTATTTTTTACCCACTGACTGCTTCAAGGAATTGTTGTGCATATACTTTTGTGTGAAGCCACTGTTGTTATGTGAGGTCACTCATCTTCTTGTGAGGGGTCACGTTTCTCCTGTTGTGAGACCACTCCTCTTATTGTGGGGGTTCACAATTCGTTCTTTGAGGGACATTTATTCTTCTTGTGAGGCCACTCTTTTTTATGATTGAGGCTAGTTTTTCTTTAGGGAGGTCACTTTTTTCTTGAGGTCATTTTTTTCCTAGTGGGAGGCCACAATTTTACTCGAGGGAGGTTACTTCTTTTCTTGAAGGTCATCCTTTTCCTTAAGGGTGGCCACACTTTGTTGCGGGGGGCCCCTTTTTTTCTACTGATAGGCCACTCATTTTCTCCACTCTATTCAGTCCGTTCTTTCTTTTGAGGGAGGCCTTTTTCTCACGGGAGATCCACTTTCTCAATAAGGTAGGCCACTCTTTTTCTTTAAGGAGGCTGCTCTACACCATGTGTGAGAATTCGTTTCCTTCCAATCGGTGTTTTACATGATCATCTTAGTTCTGTTTCTTCTCGCTTTCTCCCTTTTTCCTCTCGTCGTTATGCTTCTGCTGCTTCTTCCATTAGCCACCTTCGAAGTGACGTGCCTCTCTAGATCCAACGGTTGATCCGAGTGCAGTACGTTTTTGAATTATTTGTGCCTGAATTTTGCTACTTTAGTGCCTTAATTTTCTGTTAATATCGCCTTCAGCGGTATCAAGGATTAAACTATCAAGTCATAATGTTAAAAACAATAATACTTTCTTGCAGATCATTGTTTTTGCGTCCTATTACAAATAGATGAAGTATTTTTTATTACAGATGCCTTGTCGCTGTTGAGTGCCGGGATGTGACACCAACTCTGAAATCAAACAAGAGGCTATCACATTCAAATTCCCGTCTGTACAGAGGAAAAGTGAATGGGTGAAGGTGATCCACCGAAAGGACTTTGAACTCTCAAGCTTATATAGAGTGTGAATCTTGCACTTCCGTGATGAGGACACGAACATCATTCGAAAAGACTAGATGGAAACACCCTCACCGTTAAAAGAACTCGTTGCGTCCTAACGGCAAGTTTGCTGCCTGGCGCACTGGTTAACGTGATAGCCTAAGAGATGAGAATTTAGCCTTTGACTCTCGGCTCGGGTTCTGATTTTCACCTAACGACGGAGTGCCTCCTCTGAAAGCGGAAGCTTAACACTTTGATCGCGATTCTTCACGCAGGAAATTTTCCATGTTGACGAAAATTTTTGCTATAAGTTCAAAATTGAAGGATTTTGCTGTTACAAATTTGGTTATCCTATCTATTTTCCCTTTAATGTAGACTAGCTTATTCGAGTAACGAACAAAAATTTTATGAAAACTTAAAAATTTGTATTCATATATGTTAGTGCTTCCGTTATGTTAGTTTAGGTGAGGTTAGATGATCGCGTGTACCATATATGTAGGCGCACGTCGCAGTCACATTGTTGAACCTTGCATCCTTAACGCGTCAGCACTGAAAACCCAACGGTATAACATATTGGAATAAAAAATCCCTTCCCGGTTATACTGAAACGACAGCCATCTTACTTGTTTTCAACGCCGGCAACTGAATACTTAGGGGCAGAGTATTCTTATGTACTAGTGGATGCGATCAGCCAAATATGACGGGACAAATTATATTAACTTCCTCAGATGCACTTTTATTCACATAATTTTAACCTGAATGAATGTTTTTTTCTGTACCACTGATGCCGACTGCTTTAGCTGACTTTTTTCGCTATTAATTTGGGAATAAGGATACGGGAATTTTCTTCGATCTAAATTCTGAAGAGAGTGATAAAAAGACGCACGGATGGAAAGACCGATCAACTAATTCAGGAAGCAGCACTGGGATATTGTTATACATCTAAGTGTATAAAATTCTTCACAAATTTAATGTATTCAATGAATTCCCATTGTAGAACCATAACAGAAATCACGAACAAAAAATACAGAAATTTATTTAATTAGGGTGACACCTGGCGTTATATTATATATATATATATAGTGGAATTGAAGTATAGAGCCACAGTGAATTGTGTGGGCAATTTTATATCACTTGTATTGATGGTGAATATTCACATGCATCACATGGTAACTCACACTGTAAATTATTTGCTGGGAACAGACGGCAATAGCCAATTGAGCAAGGAAGGTTTTCACCTACAGATGAAGGCCGGTAGCTAAGTATGTACACAATTATTTTTAAAGATTTCTGCTACAAAGGGGGTCAAAAAGGCTCATTTCGCTACACCTTTTGAGATCTCTCAATATGTTATCAAAATATAATTATATGCGAAGTAAATAAATAATGATTACTAAATAAACATTTCAATTTATGGATTTTATCCCTCAGTTTGAATGCGAGGTTCGAGGAGTAAATTTGACTTCATTTCCGATTATATTACGATAAAGCTATGTACCCAATAAAGCTAAAACATATACCGTAGATAGTATGCTATGAATGAAGAAAAACATGTCACTGTTGAGGTATAGTTCTCGTTTTTTTAAATGAATTAAATGATGTACGTAACTATTTAGCCGCTGGCGCGTCCATGTCTCGCTCCTAACCTTTTAATGGAGCTGGAACGATCAACGTCG
The DNA here is from genome assembly GCA_014899125.1 of Orchestia grillus. Taxonomy (NCBI): domain Eukaryota; kingdom Metazoa; phylum Arthropoda; class Malacostraca; order Amphipoda; family Talitridae; genus Orchestia; species Orchestia grillus. The sequence goes on from VOMN01064198.1 coordinate 21,216, forward strand.
CGTTATCGGATTCACTTTTAGTCTTAGGGGTGCTTCATAGAGGGGGATAAGTGAACTCAATTTACTTTAAACATGAGCAAGTAACGCAATTTGTAATTTTTTCAATTTCTGAATTCTTATATTCCGGTTTTTGGCTTATTCGAATAGGACTGACCCAGCTTTTCTGTTACGTGCAATAGTATTGTTGATTAAAGTTCACCGTAGAGTGTTTGTTCACGGCGAAACAGTCTTCAAACTAAGAATTAAAATATTGGACTCTTCAATGGCTGTTAGTTTTGAAACTTTTCGATGTACCTAATTTTCTGTACACGTGTGTTTTCATTTTTTGCTGTTAATGCGTGGAGGCAACACATTCTATATACATGTGTAAGAGACATTGGGGGAGGACCGTCTACAGTACATATATGTATCGATCGATGTGCTTACATATGTTACCAATGTAAATTTTCAAGAAGTTTACGAATAGAGATGTCATTCCATTACCGAATATCATTTTTTGTCAAGTCTCAGCTCTTCTTTCTGTTTTAGAAAATGCAAGTTAATAGCGGGGAATAAGAAACTTAATTTTGGGGAAGTCTTTCCATACCTCACTTCAATCGAAGTGTGATCCAATTCAAAGCTGTACTTTATATTCAAGAACTGTGTACAGGGTTGCCAAGATGAATGGAAACTTTACCACCGAATAAATGCCGTATTTCTTAGGTTATAATGACGTCCTCAATTCTAGTCAATGTGCCAAGAGAGACGCAAATAAGTTTTGCGTTAACACGACTCAAAACTATTAAAACGGGAACTTATCCGACAGCGATAAGTTACTGATAGCTATCAACGCGATTAACTGTCGAAGCATTCGGGGCAAATAGTAGTTCAGATGAAAGTCTGTCCAATCCTTCGATGAGAGATGTGCTGAAGATATCGTAAGCATACCGTGATCACTTAACTTTTCTATTCCAAGTTATGGAAAGAAGAAAAACTAGGATGGAGTAGCAGAGAATGTAGGAAAATGTAGATAAGCAAAGTGGGTAGGGAAAAAAGGAATCTCAGAGGCCCATCTAATATAAAGCTGAGATGACCTAGCTGTATCCCACTGGGGAAGCAACCAATGCCTCCTATATCTACAGGCTTGTTCCTAGACTCGGCACGTCGCAAAAACATTACATTGGTGGTCATAAAAACAGCGCCATTTTTTAAAAAATCGAATGAAAGTAAATACGTTGGTCTCTAGTTTTTCGACTGTAACGTCTGCGATGTTGGGTGTTTATGACTATGTGTTATATATGTCACAGATGAACAAATTTATAACAATTGTGCATAAATTGTTGAATGTTTTATAGGTAATTAGCTAATTTATCTCAGTGTTAAAATATGACACCGCTGTCGTGTATTGGTGTGGCACCGCGCGAAGAAGAGTGGGATCGTGGATCCCTTACATAAGACCGTGTAAAACCTTGAATAAGACTTTATTTGTCTTACTTTTGAGCGTATTCATAAGACCAATAAAGGACCGCTTCATCAGGTTAACGTATGAATTATTTTTGAGAACTTCTTGTGTTATTATGTCCCTACATGGGCATCAATTCGTATATTTTGCAACAATTTTCTGCTAAACTAGTGTGAGTAGAACCCTTTTTTGTGTCGTTATTTTGTATCTCCATGATTTTTCGAAATTTGTTCTAATAATGTGTTATTCTCTACAAGAGAAACATGTGTTATTCTTTTGTACAAACAAGAGTGTTGTACAAAAATTTCCCACGTAAGATTCCAGACCTACTATTCGGTTAAGAAACATAACTCAAAATTCTAGCAATTCTAACATAGCTGAAATTTTTAAATTAAAAACAACAATGGCAATTTTGATTGGCAGTTGAAGTACCGTCTTACAAGCTGAAATGCTTGTGTAAGACTTGAAATACAATGTCTTTGAGATTTTAAATTGATTTGGCCATGTACATGATAGTTAAATATAATCAAGTTTGTCTTGAAATTTTTTCTTTGGCTAATTTTCAAATCCTAAATAGTGACTTAAGTGTACTTAACTCATAATGTATCATATTGCTCTAAACATTTGTAAATTATGGCTGACTGGTCAAATGTTAATGCTAATAGAGTCAATATTATGCAGGTATGACTTACTATAGACGTTTTTTTTTCATTATTAGACAACTAGGAACCTATATGGTCAAGTTTGGGCAAAAGGAAGATATAAACTATAATTAGCCCAGAAAATGTCAAATGTGGCATTCTCAGTCATTGTTAGGTAGTGCAATAAATTGTTAATAGGCAGAACATATTGGGAAAGCGTTGTGTTTCCTTCACTCTTCTCTGCTTCATCTGTTGTCTGGAGCAAGGGAGAGCTGGAGCAACTGAAAAAAACAGAGAATAGTGTCTGGAGACACATTCTAGGAACTCCAGGATATGCACCAAAGGCAGCAATGGCAGGAGATAATGGTGCTTCATACATGGGGACAAGAGACATGAAGGTTAAGTTCAAATAATAATATTTGCAAAGTTCAATGACAGGGACATGTGAGTTCAAGAACAGAATGTTGGTATGTGTATTGGGTGAACGGAAAAAAAAGTTCACACCGTTAGAGCATATATGCAGGCACTGGGATACGAGGGATTGCAAAATATAGTAAAGAGGAAAAGGGGATGAGATAGTAAGGGACTTAGATGGGTATGATGGAGTACTGTGGAAGGAGGAGGTGATGAAAAGAAATACGTTACATCTTGATGCTGCTCATCAGAGCAAAATTGAAGAAAACAAATTTTATGATAACACACTTGGACAATTTGCTGGTAAGGGCACAAAGTAATTTTTTAAAGTTGGGCTGGAAGGAAAAGATGATAGGTACCGGTGGGGTTTTCCAGAGAATTGGAAACTGTGCAGCACTCTGGTGGGATACTGGAGTTTTAAAGCTGGCTTAAGAATAGCATCTGATGGACAGTGCACTTTGGATGAGATGCTGCTGTTTGTCTTGGAATTGCCTAGTGATGGGTGTAGGAATTATACTGGTATAATGGGGGAGGAAAGAGACAGGGTTTTGAAAGTTAAATTTTTTTTAATAAAGAACTGAATTATTTTATATCTTATACAAATTGGAGGTAACATTTATCTCCTGTTCATATCCTTTCTTCAGTGTTAGACGAATGAATATGTGATTTTAGGAAAATATCTTATTATTGAATTTAGTGTGGACATACATATTTCCTGTAATTGTGCTGGGAAGCACTTGTGAGTATTGAGTGAGGGTGAAATGTGGTGAAGTGTGAGAAATGAAATGAGAAATACAATGACTAAAGTGAAAGAAATGCATAATAACGAAACTAGTTAATTTACAGATATGAAGTTGCATGAAAGTTATGGAGTGATAAATGTTGTCTCGTTATTTCAATAAAATGGGAACAAAAATTGCATTGAAATATTTGGTAAAACTGTGATTTGCAAGGTTTTGTATTAAAACCGAGGTACTATAGTTAATTTTTCCCCATGCTAAAAATTCATAATAATATTTTCTTTCATTTTCAGTTTTTGTTAGTTATACTCAATCTTCCAGGCTGCAGCATAAAACTGAATGACCTTAGATTTAAAAGTTTAACATCATAAAAACTATCATAGTTTGATTTTTGAATTTATCTTTAGTCAAGCATACTTTATTTCAGCCATCACCTGGATTAATTGTATTTTCAGTTGTGTGTTGTGGGATATTAATCTAGAACACTGATAGAAGTTGTCCAGCTTAGTTTACTTTGCTGTTTTGTATAAATGAGATATTAGTGGTACTGCGTCTGAGTGCTTATTTTTCAATTTTTTGTTTGCATGTTCATCTTTGATCTCAAGCCACATTTCCTATTTATACATTTTGCTTCATACCCTTTTTTTGGATCAACATTTTTCAGATTTTAATTGATGCTATTGGGATCAGGGTTACGGAGTCGGAAGGTAGAGGGTCTGACTTCGACTTTAATTTCTTATTACACGATACAATTCCTGTAATATCCTAAGTAACCTTTAATAATTGTAGTTTATTGATCAAAATATAAATTCCTAATGAATAATTTTTATTTTCCAAGAATTAATATTTAGGCTACTCAATGTATTTCCTTCATAATAAAATGGAACTTGGGAACAAATCCAAATTGTTATAGCCTGGCGAGCACCTCGCGAAGAAGAGCGGGATCGTGGATCCCTTATATAAGACCGTGTAAGACCTTAAATAAGATTTTATTTGTCTGATTTGACAACGTGTAAACCTACACATTCCTTCATCTGAAGCATCATTATTATTTTCAGGCAAGAGCTATCAAATATATGATTTCAAAAGTTATTTATGATGTACGAGTGCAGAACACTAGCTATTGAGAATTGTAGTTTCCATAATTATTTTTGTAATACTTTGATCATTAATTATACGTCATGGTTTGAATGAGTAGGGAATAGAAATGAACTAGACTGAATGGAATCCATAAGGAAATATAAAATATTATTTGATAGTATATACCATATATATAGATATATATCTTCTAAGATGAATAAAGACATCATGGGTAAATTAATTTTAGGTCACAGTAGTTGATTAAAAACTTTGAAAGAATAATAACAATAATTAGTGAAAGAAGAGCTCCTGGGTGTTTGCCTGTTTAGCAGGTAATAATAAATAGATGAACCATGTCCTGTTTCTCAATATTATATTTTTTACCAGATGTGCTTTTCAATCTGTGTGTAATATTTATCTGTTC
>VOMN01064200.1:0-40863 GCA_014899125.1 Orchestia grillus
ATTATCAGTTGAAATTTTTTGTGATATTAAGTGGAAAAGTGGGGGACTTATTAGTCAAAATTGGGTGTTAACGAGGTATGGTGTTTTGAATTATCCAAGAATGATAGCAACTTGTTTGTGTCCAAGTATTTAATTTACGATTACCGAATACCAAATTCGATTATTGTAATTTATTATGTTCACTGCTATTTTCCGTGAGATTCGTTTATGTTGACCAGACACGCGACGTTTCCATGTTTTTATACGTACCTTGTTGATCAGTGCATTTCCGTGATTAACCTGTGTCTGTGTTTTCCGTGTATTTCGCAAATTTGGTTTCCCGTGACATTACAGTAGTGAACGTGTTTGATTTACACTGTGTGTTTTTTTTGTCCCTTGCTTCTGTAGGTCAATGGGTGCATTCATATATACATGCGAGAGGTATGAAGCGACCTCTCAACCCTTGACGAACCTCGTCTCGTCGCATCCGAGTACAAATAAATTGCTGAATTGGATGAATTTCCAAGCAGTTTTTTATGTTCGAGTATTCATGAGTATCCAAGCTGTTTCAAATGTTTCATTACTGATATATATTCGAACATGCTGAACCTTTCCTTCGGTCGTTCATCTCCCGCCAGTCAACAACTGTGAGCACACTAAGCGATGGCGACTCCTTACACGTGAAAGTATGACCATGGGATGCATGTAGATTAGTGCGACATGCATGGAATTATGAACTTCAAATTCACCTATCTTATATGACCTGAATTTATCAAGTTGGAATCGTTAAGTTATCTTGGCGAGTATCGCCTGAATTAATCAATTTGTGATTTGAATTTGAGCCGTGATCTACTTATCTAAGAGGACTGAATTTGTCAATTCGAAGCCAAAATTGATCTATTCGAGGGGCTCTGAAAATACTACTTCTCTCTACCCCTTACCATGTGGTAAGAAGTAGAGGATGCAGAGCGATACTTGCGTGAATTCCATATCCTAAGACCCCCAGGCCTGTGCCTGCTTTGAGGCAGCCCTTGTGTTTCCACATTTCGTATCGGATTGGTGCATATTAATCCATTATTTCATTCTTCTTTTCGTCAATCCATCTGTTCATTTATTCATCCATCCCTCTATCTCTCCACTCATCCGTCGATGCATCCAGCCCACAAGTACGGCAGGATGTGCCCGGCCGTGGCTCAGTTTGTCCTGCTGTGCCCGCCACTCAACACCGCCGCTAATAGATTGCAGGGCGGGGATGCCGGCTCCCCTTTGATCGCAACTATCAATGGGACCGGCTCTTCATCTCTTTCATTCTTCTCTATCGTTTTTTGCGTTCTCGTGGCTGCTGTTCTTCTTTCTCGCTCTTCTTTCATTCGAATTGTCACATTTTTCATTCGTAAGCTCGTTATTTTGTTTGTTGACTGTAGATTCTTCGTTCTTATTTATGTTCTACTTGCTGTATATCATTTTATCTTTTTCTTGCCTTCCCGATCTCGAACTCTTCATTTCTGCATCTTTTTCGTTTCTTATACACACCCTGATCATTCTCTCGCTCTTTATTTTCGTTCTAATTTGCTGATACAGGATTCTCCATCGCCACCACCTCCCTCCAGTTTCCCCCTGTGTTGTCCAAGCACTTTAATTTTCGATGCCCATCCAAGACAAGTGTCTGCTGCGAGCGACACCGGGAATTTAGAAGCATTGGGCTACTTTATGGTTCCCAGCCATCCTAATGACCAGCCGGCCCCCCGAGCCCAAGGCGATGCGGAAACTCAGGTCAAATGAAGAAAACTTCGACCTCTGCCTCACCGGTCGTTCTCCTCAAGTCACTCAGGATGATCCTGCTGATGATTCCCATGTTCTGTATCGAACATTGCGTAGGTTCATTCGTTCGGAGAATGCTCACCAAACTTTTTTGTCATGTTATTTATGTATCCCTGCATCCAAGTCATTTATTCCTGCAACTTCCCCATGAAAATCAGCTTTTGCTCTCCATACTTTCCGAGGTATGATAGTTTATTTTTTATTTTCAGGGTTTACGTAGGAGGCAGATTAGGGTGAAGAGATTGTATCCACTCTAACGCTCTCTACGCCCTTGACATTTCACTTTAGCTTTACAGCTGAGAATTTAGTCGTAGCCCCTATGTCATTACGGTCTCTTCTGCTTCAGTTGGAACAGCTGAAGTTTTAGCTCGAGTCGAAATGATTTTCTCTTTTGGCGGCCGCAGCGCTGCGTCCGAGCAGTTCAGCTGTGGATTTCCCTCAGCCATTACGGCCTCTTTGATCTCCCCTCAATTTTTAGACGAGATGTTTCCTCAGAAATATTTTCCAAATGTGTTTTACGACGAAGTCTATTTCTTGCCTGTCCAGATATCTCCCGCCGATGTGCTTCTCGAAGATAGTTTATCGTCGGGAAACTTGACTTCCTCCCGAGACACTTCACTTCCTGCGGCGATGCTTTATTTGCCACCGAGATGCCTCATTTCTCGACGAGGTGCCTCATTTCTCGACGAGGTGCCTCATTTCTCGACGAAGTGCCTCATTTCTTCATGAGATGCATTATTTCTTCACGAGATGCATTATTTCTTCATGAGATGCATTATTTCTTCATGAGATTCATTATTTATTCACGAGATGCATTATTTCTTCACGAGATACATTATTTCTTCACAAGATACATTATTTCTTGACGAGATGCTTTAGCTCTTCACGAAACGCTTTATTTCTTGCCGAAACGCTTTATTTTCTGACGAAACACTTCATTTCCTGACGAGACGCGTTATTTTCTGAAAAAACGCTTTATTTTCCGAAGAAACGCTTCATTTCCTGACGAGATTATTTACTTGCTGTTGAGACAATTTTTCCTTGAAGCTTATTTTACATATTAGTTTTTGAGTATTATAATGCTTTGGAAACAATATTTTTCCCCTAAATTTTGCGTGAGAGTACTGTTTTTATGGGATGAAATTTCTTCACGATAATTTTCCTTTTAATATTGCAAATTGCATTAACGTGTTCCACTTATTTCATTTACATTAAGACCATTACGAGTGCATTACCCGTGTTTTACGAGTTTTATTTCTGAAAAATTATTGCCTACACAAAGCTTCCCTAAGCTCTGCTCTTGTAAATTCTTTATTTCTTTCCAATAATCCCGAGTTCACTCCACACCCTCGGCCAAAGTCCGACCCGTGCGCTGCTCCACGGTTTCTGCGGGCTCGGCACTTTGCATTAATGAAAGAAATGCTTTAGAGGCACAAGTTTCTGATTTTGCTGCTCTTGCCTGATATTCAAGGGCGTACTTTTCTCAGCTCTAATGCTAACTCGTCACTTAAAAGTGTAACTTTATGGTTCTATACCTTGTAAGTTCTGGATTACTTAATTTCTTAGTTTATATTTATGTACTCACCCCTCAAGAGCGCAATGTCCTATTTTTATACGTAGTAATTATTAACTGCGTAATTTTCTAGTTTATTTGTACTCATTTGTTAGAAGCGAAATTTTCATGTTTTGATTTATACTTTTTATTATCTTCTTGCTCCAGTTTCGTATTCTTCATCTCCTTGTTTTGGAACTCTTTCTGATCGTGGAAATTTATTTACTTATTTATTGAAATTGATCGTATGAATTTAATGAATATTTTTCGTGTCATTGTTCCTCTCTGCTGCAAGACACCAAGCGTTCAGATTGAAAGGTTTATATGAGTGTGTTTTTTAATGTCTTCGTTTTAACGCAATTTCGGTTCTGCACACAAATTTTAGTCCTTCTCATTTAAAAAAAAATTGTCATCTATCGGTTCAGGCGATTTTTTAACATTATTTAGTTAATTCTTGAGAACAAAACAAAATTCGACTATCTACTCGCGTGGATATTTATTGTATATACATATACATGGTGTCTCACAAAAATGTATCACTCACTTTAGAATACCAATAACTCACTTAATATTAAACTTATTTGGAGGGCCGTGTAAACCAGGACGCCCATACTCGTACATGGAGAGACGAGCAGCATCTTTAGGAAAAACGTACCAATTTTACACTCGTGTGCCTTCGCTTCAATTGTTAGTCTCACAAGAGTATCAAATGAATATTCACAGACATGCATCCTAGATTTCTTCAGCTTGGTCATATTCATTGACTGCATCTTAACTGCATTGACTGCAAATTGACTCTCACATGCTATCCATTTAATTTCAACTGCAACAACAGACTTGGGAAATGTATACGTCGATGCTTTCGGAGATCGACTCCTACGTTACCAAAATTTTCAGTTTCGCGAGCCAATTGGCGAACGGCACGCGTTCGCCTTATCCTGTGATCGAATTGTGGTGTTGCTCTGGCGCACGACTAATCGTGTTTACGTCTCCTTGGGCAGGTGCGTACGACCTCAAGTGGCTTCGACATTCATCGATCGAATCCAGCTAGGTTTGCGGCCGGTGTTCCCGTTCAACGCAGACGTCGATATTCATCAGTTAAATTCAGTGAGATCTCGATTGCGGCTTCTGTCGTCAGGGTCAGTGCAGGGGCTGGGACTGGCAGAGTCTCTCGACTGTGAGTTGCGCCGAATTGTAAGGTCTCGTTGTGTGTCAGAGTCTTAACTGGGTTGCAGAGTCTCGTTGTGTTACAGAGTCTTAACTGGGTAGCAGAGTCTCGCTCTGTTGCATAGTCTTAACTGGGATGCATAGTTTTAACTGGGTTGTAGAGTCTCGCTGTGTTGCTGAGTCTTAACTGGGTTGCAGAGTCTCGCTGTGTTGCCGAGTCTCACTGTGCTGCAGAGTCTCAGTGGCTTGCCGAGTCTCACTGTGCTGCAGAGTCTCAGTGGCTTGCCGAGTCTCGTTTTTTTGCAGTCTCGCTGGATTACCAAGCGACTGTCTCTCTCTCCATCTCTCATCTGTGTCCTCGCTTGCGGAGTCATAATCGTTATCTTCTTTGGCGTCGGCCGCTGCAGATTAGCGATGCCGAACGTGGAATTTTAAGCTCTGGAAATATTCCCCACGAACGCTTGTGGTTTTAGAGTTGAAGTAGTAGTCAAAGACTCCAAATAAAGACTCGAAATAAAAACTCCAAAGACTCCAAATTTTAGAGTTGGAGTACGAGTCAAAAACCCCAAATAAAGGACTCGGAAAAGTCAAGTTCAAATGCACAGTTGTCTGTCTCCATGAAGCCTCTTTATTAACTTCTAGTACTTCCGGCAAATTTATCTATTTATTTAACCCTGAGTATCTGCGTCAAAATTTCGCTGAACTAAATTGTGGAGTAGTGTGTTTTGCACGCGTATGTTTTAAGATGTTTGAGTCTAACTTTTGAGTTTGATTTCCGAATGTTTGAATTTGACATCCAAGTCTTTGACGTGGGTTTTCCGGATGTTCGGCTTGGACTTTCCGGATGTTCGACTTGGGCTTTCCGGAAGTTTTACTTGAGCTTTCCAGAAGTTTGACTCAGGCTTTCCAGATGTTTGACTTGGGCTTCCCAAATGTTTGACTTGGGCTTCCCAAATGTTTGACTTGGGCGTTCCAGATGTTTGGCTTGGGCTATCCAGATGTTTAAGTTTGGATCTCCGGATGTTCGACTTGGGTTTTCCAGAAGTTTGACTTGGGCTTTCCAGATGTTTGACTTGGGCTTTCCAGATGTTTGACTTGGGCTTTCCAGATTTTTGAGTTTGGCTATCCAGATATTTGAGTTTAACTTGCCACTTTGATTTCCAAATGTTTGAGCATAATTTTCCAGATGTTTGCGTTTAACTTTCGTGTACTGGTGACGTCACTTTCTACAGTGCTATCAAAAATTCAAAATTTGACTCAAAGTTTCATGTACGAAATTTTTCTAACTTCAAAATTGACAACGACTCGTAAATTATGAATATGAATTAGAGGGGCAATACGTGATCTATCAAATCTGGGTCTTTGCATCACAGAGATATTTGGCTCATTGGTGTTCTGATTTTAGGAACAGAAACATAATTCAGCCTCTCCGGGTACCGTAAGTAATTTAGCGTCTCCGGATACTGTAACTAATTCAACCTCTCCGGATTCCGTAAGTAATTCAACCTCTCCGAATACCGTAATTCAGCCTCTCCGGATACCCTAAGTAATTCAGCCTCTCTGGATACCGTTAGCCATACAACCGATATTTTTTATGTTCATGTTTCTTTGAAGTGCTGATTCCAACCCTCCTGCTAAGACGTGCGCCCGTCTGTCTTGTGGGCCTGACGAAAGGCATCCAAATCAGCCTCAGAAGTTACATTTCGTAACAATTGGGTCACATATTTACCCAAAATTGTAGAGCATTTCCAGCATATCAGTACACTTTTGCCCTTATATCGTGCAGCACCTCTAGTGTATTTGTATATATTTACCCCAATATTGTATAGTCCTAAAATATATTTGCAGATATTTCCCTAATATTGTATAGTTCCTCTAATAATAATATGTTGTACGGACATATTTGCTCCTATATTGTTTAGTATCTCTAAAATATGTTATTAGTATGTGCATATTTACCCCTATATTGTGTAGTACCTCCAATATATTTGTATACACTTGCCTCTATATTGTACACTAACTCCAAAATATTTGCACATAGTTGCTCCAATATTGTATAGGACCTCTAATATATTTGTAAATACATACATCAAAATTATGTAGTACCTCCTACGTATTTCTGCATTGTTACCCTAATATGGTCCTGAATTTGACTCGCCGGCCCTTGCTGTCACACGCAGATCCTCAGAGAAATCAATGCTCTTTGTACGGCAGTTGAATGGTTCATTAACGCGTTAAATGGAAGTACGTCAGCTCCATGCTTTGCGTAACTAAGCCGGTCAAATGCACTAAAACCTACCGGCTAGCTTTGGTCGAAATTTGGCTATTGTACTGAAGTGCTTAGAAAATTTGTATTCCTATGAATTTTGAGAAGTTATGTGTCCGGCAGTTACGAAGAATGTTTTAGTGAACCGTAGAGATTCATCAGTAACCGCCGATTCTGCAACTTTCATTTTGCTGCAAAATTGTGCGTCTTCGCTGCAGTCCAGCTGTCATTTTTGCCACAAAAAATGGAGATAAAAAGTACTCATACAACTATTGCGACTCTGAAGACATGAGGTGCTTGAAATGCCAACTTTCATTACTGGGTATGCGAGCATTTCACTCCTGGAGATCCGCTTGATCATATCGGCGCGAATATTTAGAAACGGCTTCAGCGCTGCGCCGTCTAATGTGGCTATTGATATGACAGTAATTACCTTCATATGCACGATGTTTTGAAAATATTTCTTGAAATCTGCAAAAGCATACTCGTTAATCTGACTTTGAAGTTGGACTTTTGCTGCCGGTGTGATGTGAGCTCTTGCGTGTTGAAATAATTTCGATCGTTGATTTTAATTGGCTCTTCTGTAGCTGTCGTCCGGAAAGACTGGGATGGAAATTTTCCCTTCGTGCTCGTCAGATGGTAAAGTTTGCTACGAACTTGAGCCCTCGACCCGAGGAACTTACTATTATCATTCTAGCAGCCATTTCTGTTTGTTCCACGCAAATGCCTTCCACTTGGTTGAAGAAAATACACGTTCACCACATTTCAAAATTTACAATTTTGTGAGGCAAGTTGTTTTAAAATATTTCATGTACATATTTGGACGATTGTTCGTTCAACTTATATAAACTACTTCACTTTTGTGACGAATTTGAGGCAAAGTTCTAATGTATAACAAAAAACATCAATTTTTTAAACATTTCAATGCACTAATAGGACTGGAACGTAACGTCTAGAACGTTCGTGAATGGTCTGACACATATGTATTTGTCTCGTGTTTTTGTCCACTCTTCTTCTAATTAATTTGAATTAATGGTCGGGCTTTGTGCCCAAATTCTGGTGCATCATCGAGCTTCCCCGTATGTTTTTAATTTGACCTCTATGGATTTTCATTTTATAAGTGATCGTGTTCAGCTTCAAACCCACCGCCTTTGGGAAGCTCGAGCGTTTATTGTGCTCTTGTAGGAACGTCGGACTCGTGATGGCTCTCCACGGTACTACTTTAATAGTTCATCTCAATACTATTCTAATTACTTACAAGAGAACTCTTCTAATAGTTCATTTGAATACTGAGCTAATAGTTCACCTGAATACTGCTCTAATAATTCCCCAGAAAACTGCGCTAATAGTTCACCTGAATACTGCTTTGATAATTCACCGGGATACTGCGCTAATATTTTACCTGAATACTGTTCTAATAATTCTCCAAGATACTGAGCTAATAGTTCACCTAAATACTGCTCTAATAATTCACCAGGAAACTGCGCTAATAGTTCACAAGGATTTTGCTTTAATGTTCACCAAAATACCGCTCTCATAGTCCACCAGAACGCAGCAATTCTCATTTGAACTTAGGCTGTAGTCGCGTCTTATTTTGGACTCGCTCCGTCGTGCTGCTCGACAACCTACAAACGTCGGCCGCCCCAAAATAATGAAACTAATTGAGCAGGGAATCCACTTATATTCTTGCCTGCACACCCTCAGTTTCATGGACGTATAAGTTCGCCCCCAAACTGAGAGCTCTGGACGCGAGTAATTTTAGCTCGGTCCGAGCGTCGGGTTCAACTGTTGATATTTTGTGCACTGAGCGTTTGGTTCTTGTGTTGATATTTTGTGCAGTGAGCGTTTGGAGCGTTTGAGGTACTCGCTCTATTTTGCACTTGTCATATGGACGAACCCGTACATATGTTGTCATGCACTTAGGTGAATCATCCTCTGTAAGGCGATGTTTGAACTAAGTTATCCTCGCTGGTTGGTTGACATTGATGAATTACATTTAACACATGCTGTATGAATTAAAACATAATATGGCAGCAGAAACGAGCCAGGTTCGGTTTTTTGGGCTTCCACTCAAATCCCTTGCCGTGAGACACCAATCACGCACAGGCAAGCGATTAGACGTGGAATAGCGTAGGGCGGATCAAAGATCAGGTAGCTTAACTACCACTCGTGTTCTGTGACCTCCATCACTTCTTGCCACTAGCCACTCCACCTCTGCCGTGGAAAAAGAGGGTACGAAGAAATGAATCAGTCACACTCACAGTCATCGACTTTCTTGCATGGTCATCAGAACGTTCTCTTTGGTTAAAGAAATCGGACGCTCCACAATACTAAGAGCGTATCATTTACGAAACTTTTCTTCGCATTATACTTAATTTATAAATGGTAACTTTGAGTCTACATGAAGTTAAAAATGTTGGTGGACTCCTTACCCAGTATTTGTCTAGACGTTCTCTGATGAAATATGCTAGAACATGTACCTGCCAAAAGCCTGTATTCGGGAGCTTTCGGCAGTCTGCAAATTCGCATCGAAAAATTTTACTGAACATTCATGGATTTCGTGGTGTCAGCGAATGTGCGTTTTTTCATCACCGGGCTATAGGAACCTCGCACATTTCATAAAGGTGTGTTTGGGCTGAAATTTTCTCTGTTTTTGACTCACTTTAGGCATACATTCATGGCTGAAATAAGTAACTCTCTTCTGGTATTAGTAACGAGATTAGTTAAAGGTGAGAGTCGACCTGGGCTCGAATAAAATGAAGTCATCAGAACAGTTTTTCGCAACGCGGACTTTTTGAGCATTTTTTTTGCGCCAGCTTGTATCCTGGATACAGAAGTTATCTCGAATAATTTCGCAGATTTGTTGCCCTAGGACGGCCGTTATGAGTATTTGTTTCGGAGAGGATTATGTATTTCGCTTTGAGCAAGCTCTATCTATAATCTATAAGTTGATCATGACCTCCTAGATTTAGCTCAGTAGTGCAGTAAAAATGCGCTTGTTGTCTTATATTCTAGTTTTAATCATATATCAGTTTGTAATACCGCTTGAATTTCAGCAAAAAATTGTAATTCTACTCGAATTACGACTTGGAATTTTTCGAATTCGCTTCTACAAAACATTATTTATGTACCAGTAGAATTTTTTACTCTAAAAACTTGTGGAACGTATCTCATTGTTTTTCATTTGGAAAATTATCATTAACCAGAGTATAATAAACTAATTANCACTTGAATTGTGTTCTGACTGCTCTTCATGAATAACGAGCAAATTTACTCGCAGTACTTAGTATTTGTTTCGCACACCCAGCGCCTCTTTTATAGAGCGATTCATTTCCCAACAAATTCACGGGAACCATCCCATTTCACATCTTTTCCCCACGCAACTGAGATGTCATAATTTCATTCTCTAACAAACTCATTTCCTTTCGGGAGACCTGGCAAAATTTCTCATTTTAGTCGAGCACTCAACAGTTCCTTCCTTGTTAAAATTGTAAAACCTCGGTAGGATTTTTTGGCGTCTCCTAGTCTCTTAACGCGAGGCTTTCCACTATTTTCTGAGGATGTTTTCTCAGGAGATCGGCGGTGTTTTTGCGGCGCGCCGACGCCCGTGTGAGCTCGGCCCAGGCCCGCGCGTCCGACTTCGCTGGCCCAGATTTGGCTTTGTGCGCGAATGGACAGTTCTTCACTTGTGCTTGTGTGAAGCTCTTCACTTGTGCTTGTGTGAAGCTCTTCGCTTGTGTATTGTGTGAAGCTCTTCACTTGTGTATTGTGCGAAGCTCTTCGCTTGTGTATTGTGTGAAGCTCTTCGCTTGTGTATTGTGTGAAGCTCTTCCCTTGTGCTTGTGTGAAGCTCTTTATTTGTGTTTGAGTGAAGTTCTTCTTTTGTATTTGAGGGAAATGCTTCACTTGTGTATTGTGTGATGTTCTTCTCTTGTATTTGAGGGAAATTTTTCGCTTGCGTATTGTATGAAGTTTTGCACTTGTATTTGAGCATAGTTTTCGCAATTACGTATATAAATGGCATGAGATAAATAAATCATGTTTTTACTTAGGCTGCCATATTTTTTTAAAGTAGTAGTCCTAAGTCTGCGATATTCATTTTTTGCCCTAATTACTGTCAACACGGTTTTAGAACAAACTTACAATCCCACTGAAGTATGTGAGCCGCTGGGATCAAACAACGTCTGAGTTCGAGTTTTTTAATATCTCAGACGCCATGTAAAACATGTGCAAATGCTCCGTGACTGCAATGTAGGAATGAATAATTTTTCTTAACTGCTTGTTTTATCGGAATATGGGGCCGTAAAATTTGCATGTCATCTTGAAGAAAAGCACGTGTGTCTACTTGGAAGGTTATTGCGTGAGTGTTTCCTTTGAGACTTTTTTAAGGGAGTTGATGACTGGAAAGTTGAAGTGCGTTCTCAAGTTGTGTTGCTGCATGTGTGTGTGTGTACATTGTTGTGTTGGTGTATGTGTGTGTGTGTGTACAATGTTGTCTTGCTGCATGTGTGAGTGCACAAAGTTAATTCTAACGATTAATTTGTATCATTTCTATTACACCCGTTTTTTTGTAAAACACGAAGTTTTTCAAAAAGTCGCGTAGCATGTACATTTTCTCGTCCAAATTTCTTGGCACTAACTAACGTGGGCGTTTAGTTAGTGATTTGTTATCTAATGAAAGGTCTAGGTGGAAAATTTGAAACGGTAATTTTAGTTTATTCATTCCACACCTATTTTCAAACGATCTCTGTGACGTGATAGTATTGCGATAAAATTATTTCACTATCAGTAAATAGTTTTGAAACAATTTTGGACCACAAAGAAACTCTCCAAAATACAAAGTTAAAAAACTGTTTTTCTCTCAAAATAACATTTCGTCAGTAAAAAATCGGTATTTAGTCACTGCTGTAATCAGTTGAATTAAGAATTTTATGTCAGCACTTAAGGTTTCCTTTTCACCATCGGAAAATCAGTGCATCAAATTTCGTGAACGAGCGGCAAATTAGTGTTTTGTCAAACGTAAAGGAGTGCCATCAGCCGTCAAGGGAAAAGGTTTCGCTCAAATTTGATAAGCAAAGACAATTTGGTGAGTTTTGCTCGTCATCTGCGAGTCTTTTGCTCGAGCCGAACGAAATTCGTCAAAGTCAAGCATGATCTTTTTCGTTAATAAAGCTTTGGAGTTTTTATTTTACTCTTCCTATTTTCAGTTCTAATTTTACTCGTAACAACATTTACATACTTATTCCACCGTCGTTCGTTTACCTGTTATTTTTTAATCGTAATATGTCCAATTTTTTCGAATACTTTCCAAAGACTCCAATTTAGTAATTAGTAATTATGTTTGGTGTCATTTATAATTCACGCTGAAAGGTCTAATGGTGGAGACGATGGCGTTTGTGAATTCTGCAGTAAAAAATTGTGTAAAAACTCTCTCCAAGGAACACGATCTCTGTTTTTAAAGTGCTGCGTTTCCAGTAAATTTTGGTCTGTTTATGGCTTTGGAAGTTGTTTTTTGCGGTCATAAATTCTCCATAATCTGCTTCCAAGCTTGCTGACTCCATCCCCAGGGGACCCACTCGCCTTCTCTGCTCATGCCGAGAATCCCACATCGTTTGTTTTCGGCAAATTTTTGAATCAAAAAGAGCGCAAGAAATTCGGATCGCCGTGCGTGGCCTCTTCTTCTGCCGAGCTTTGGCACACGGACTCGGAAAAAGACTAGGACTGTCGAAAAGTTAATTTTTTCCGTTTACAATTTGCCGGTTTCATTGTGCCTTAAAACTGCTGTGGAAAATCAATAAAAAATTGTCGTGATAGATGTGTCTATCCAATTTTAGTCATAGACGGTGTTGCTGTTTACGTGTGTGATGTTAAAAAAGTCTCCATGCACCTAGAAATTTTTGCGTGAACTGTTTCTAGACAAGTTCATTCGATTTTTCCTTACGTTTCTCTAACACATACTTTTGGTGTTGCTGTTGTAGGCTTCGAAATGGAATTGTGAATATTGTCATCATTAAAATCTTCTGCTTCTGAGTAGCTTCTGATCTACATTTTTTAGTCTTTCTGGGGTGATGTACGAGTAGCGTGGGTGCCAAAATTATCCGATACATGGTGAAAAGTTTATTTACGATAGGTACTCAATAGCAAAATAATGAGAAATTGAGCATCATGTGCATTTTTGTACACTGAATACCAATTCACTGCGTGCTAGTTCTTACATGGATTGATTGCAATAAAAGTTTTTCTTGTGCGAGAACCAAATCCCTCGTTCCTAAAAATTGCTCAAATTTTTTTACATACGTTTCTCCCAGCCACTTTCAAATCCTTTAAAAGTCCAGATCGAGTCACTCGAGGATTGATTTTTTCTTTATTTTTATGATTATAAGTTAAGTCGCACGGTTTGAAATTTTAGATGGACATCCTCAATGTGGTAGACTTGCAGTGAACTGATATGATGTGAACCAGCGAATTGACATTAGTGTATAAAGCATAAATCACATTTTTCAGTAGCCCAAATCACTTTCATGTTATTGAACAATTACTTCACTGGTTCTTTCTGGCAATTCTTTGCTCTTCGCCGTATTCGAATTATGTTGAGAGATGAACGATGGCCTCCTTCTCATGCAGCGCTCAGACATTAACTGAGGTGCGGTGTTGTCTGTGAATGAAGTAGATTAATTTTTCCAGAGAGTTCGGCACCATTCCTGTCACTCAAATCACTGTGCAATGTTCGAGGGATATTTATTCTCGCTTCAAAACTTATTTTGAGGGTGTGTTGGATACATTTTGGGGCAATAATTTAAGACTTTGATCGGTATTATACCAATGTTTTACTTTCCGTGTGTTCTTATTCAGACTTAGTGTTCATCGTACAAAAATACCCAAGATATTCGATTTTCGATTGATTTGCTCCTGTGTGATTATAATAAATATACTTTTGGCCATGTATCGGATATTTATTGCGCCCTGTATATTTGCTGCAGTACTGTAACGTTATTACTAAGTTTAGTGAAAACATGTTCATTAATGTCGGGGTTCTAGAAGGGGTTGCGGTATTGAAGTTTCGTTGGTTATTTTTGTATTCGATGAACTTGACTATTTGGAGTCTACGTTACATTTGGAAGAAGAAACTTGAAGTAAGAATGTCTCTCTGTGTTTGTACACCGTAACCATAAACTGGGAACAATTGGACCTCAACGATGGCCTTTGCTTCTCTCCACAGAATTAGGAAAAATTGATATCTCGGCATTAACTCCACTTGGGTTAAATCATGAACAAATTAACTTCGGACTTTGACCGGAATTGATTTTCATTGTAGTTGTTCTATTTAAATTAAAAAAATTTTCAAAAAATTGTTGATAAAGTTTCTCGAAAGTTGCCCGCGTTTGCAAAAGTTGTAACTTCGACCAAAATTTGAATGAACTAACCACAAAGTTTGTCCAAAATTAATAACCTTTGTAGAAGTTTCACTTCAACTAAATTTGGGCTGCTGGACAAACTGACTACAAATTTTGTCTAAAAATCATTTCCTTCACAAGCAGAAGTTTTGCTTCACCCAACTTCTGGACACATTACGGACAAAGTTTACAATAAGTTGATATCCTTCTTAGTAGTTTCACTCCAACCAACTTTTGAACAAAGTTCACCAGAAGTATCTACAGTAAAATTGAAGTTTACCCAAAGTAAACAGCATCTACAGCAGTGGTAACTTCGACCAAATTCTAGACGAATTCACTGCGAAGTTAGTCCAAAATTCATTACCTTCGCATAAATCATCACTAAAGTTTACCCAAGGTAGACAACATCAGCATCAGTGACCTCAGAGTTCGCAGGCCTTGGTCCCGCACGGCGGAACTCACGCGGTCCATCCATCACGCCCCGCCGCCCAGCCCGGCCGTGGTGCTGAGTCAGACCTCGAAGACGATCACGATTTCGTCCCATCGCCCTTTGATGATCTATGCTCCCAATTAGAACTCGTAATTGGGATTGTGTGTGCAAAGTCTGTCTTCCGGATGTTCAATTGACTTCTTCGATGATCGATTGATTATTTATCGCGGGTTATTGATTGGCTGTTGTGAGTTTTTGATTAACTGAGAGTTCATCAGTCGTTGCAGGGAGTCCTTGACTGATTGTTGCAGGCTTTTCGTTGGATTTGGATTCGCTGCACAGGTTCTTGATCGTCGGTCGTAAATTCTTGATTTGCGATTACAAATTCTTGGGTATCTTCTCTTTAGGGCTTCATTTGCGTTTATGAGCTCCTCTGCAGTTATTTTCTTGATTTGATGTTCTTCGTGATGAATTTACTGTTCTGAATTATTGTTCGAGTTCGTGTACAGTTTATTTTATGTATGATTCCAAATTTATTTTAGTTTCATTTGCGTAAACAAGACCGAAAATTTTCAACACTTCTTCCTGCCCTTCTTGCTGTGTTATGAATCATTACTTAAACTCTACTCGTAAACTTCGCTGGCAAGCGGTCGAATAAAACGTTTTGTGTATTTAGTACTACAGCCGAACTCTTCTGTACAATAATTCCGTTTGCTACACTAAGTAATCATGCATATCTTAGTAATACATCCTACACAAATAATCTAGATTACCGTCTGAAACCCGTGTAAAATCGAAGGCAATAAAAATTTTCTATAACCCGTATCGTGTTCTCGGATAGCATGACTGTAAACACGTCTCTCAATCTTCTCAAATCGGCTGATCGTCTCAACGAGTGCCAAAAGCTGCTGCCATTTCAAGCAGGTTAATAGCGTCACAACGCCCGCATCACCTTTTATTTTGATCAAAAGAATGAGAACTGCGGTTCCCAAAATCGCTTTTCAGTCTGATCACGCCAACAGAATTACTCTCCCTGCATCGCCTCTCATTTCTAGCAAATTAATAGAGTTACGGACTCGCATCTGACGAACAGTAATTCTACTGAAAGCGCCGGTTCCAGATGCGCTGTTTCCCTGAGATCTGCCTCCTCCGTAGCTCCAGAGGCTGAATGCCTCTGTGTCGGCATTCAGCCTGCTTGCTGCTTTGGCCCGTCGTTGTTGGGTGTTTACGCAGCCTTTTTTTGCCAAAACCTCATTCGAAGTTTGAAGCAACTTTTTTGTTTTGTTAGACGAGGCTTGACGAGCGCTATAAGCTCAGGACTGACGAGCGCTTCCGTCGAGGCTCCCTTCATGAGTACGAGTATGGCAGGCCTCCGCCGCTGGTGGTGACGGTATTAACACTTCCCAAGGGGCAGCGGGCCCCTCGGAGGATTTGCTTGGCCCCCTGTGCGCCAGAACAAATAGGAAAAGAAATGGAATTGGTATCCCGTGGAATTTATTTTAAAATATTGCAATTTTTATTTCTACTGTCTTTTTTTAGAAACATGCCTGAACTTTACTCGCTACGCGTAAGTTTATGTTGTGACTCACCTACGGAAATTACCCTTCTTCAGTAAACTGCGAGGATTTTAAAAGGGTAGTATTTTGTTATTTTGTATATTAATCCAGGGGACCAACGAGAATTAAAACAAAAAATTAAAGGGGAATATTGAACGGATGTCTCTTTCAGGTTGTTCTCTTGTATGCAGGGAAAGTTTGTCCCTTGAAAATTGTAAATTTTGGTGAGTTCTCGTACGCATAGTTCTTAAATCAGATCATTGTGCCTTGTATGAAAAATTTAAAATCAGAGTCTAAGGAGATCATATCAGTAATTGGCCATTCCTAAAACAACTAAAATTCTTTCTTTCATTTGTCGAACAAATTTTTTTAGTGAACAATACACACACCTAGAAGCGCTCTGGTATCGTGCAGATATAGATAAGTGATAGCGTTCTTTAACTACTGGTTTTTTAGTAGTGTGCTAATAGTGCTAGTTAACTGAACTAGTAATGTACTAGTACTTTGGCGGATATCTTGCAGCGTTGCAGAAATTTTATATGTATAGATGCATAAATGGTTGTACATTTAATATGCATTTTGCCTGAGGGCCCAAATAAACAGCATGGCTTTTTGGACAAGGCATGGAAATTGCATCTAAAAATATTCATCCAAGCCGTTAATTTCAGGCTGGGGTAATCATTTCAACCCTATTAAAAATTAGCGCAGTTGCTCGCGAGACTTTACGCTGTCTCTCGCAGCGACGGATGTTCTCTGTCGTATTCTGACAGTTGGGCTCAGATTATCTCTATGGGCGAGGAATTGGCTGGTGGCCGCTTGCAGATCTCGGCAGTAATTGTTGTAAGCAGCAACGTTCGTCACTAAAGCTGACACAGCGACCGCGCCACTGCGCTGCTAGCCGATGAACTGCGAAAAGTCTAAAGAAATTGGGGAAAAAATTGCACCATGGCAATTCTTAACAGAATCGAAAGTGAATTGGGGGTGGAATGGGTACGAAAATGAGATAAATCCGAGTATTACGAATGCTCTTATTTTAATGACATCCAAACTATAGGGAATTATTACTGTCAATTTCTTACGCGAATAAATAAAGCTTACTCTGTTATTATTTTATATTCATTGCTACGATAAGATTTGCATGTGTTATGTGCAACTATGAAATTATATTCATGTGTGACAGTGAATCGGTATCGTGGAATTTTATTACTAAGAGTTAGTAATGGCTTTAATCTGCATTTCAATGGATATATACGCTCGTAAACATTAATTGAATATATGCCCATCAATGTTTCGTCTGTGAGTTTGAGGTGGATTTTTTGAGCTCGCTGGTGTTCCGTCCGAGTTTTTGTTGTTTCTTACGGACTGATGACGTACGTACGCGCTTCAAAATTTACCAGCAAGTTAAAAAAATAGAAGAACGATACCGCCTCCTAGCTTCATTTCTTGTCTTAAATGCCTACTTTACCCGTGAGACTTTCACTGAATCATCGGCTGGAATTTCCCTGAAAATGAGGGAACTCTGCAGAATTTATTCGAAGAATTCCGTCGATTCAGTGTCGAAGTATTCAAATCGGCGGGTTAAGCAAACACTGAAGGGGAAAGAGGCACGCTCCGCGCCGGCATTAGCATACATATTAAGAAGGGGGGCCCGGGGGGACGTTGGATTTTGGGGCCCGGATTTACTGATGTCAAGTTTATGTTATAGGAAGCGCGAAAAAGTATTTACTGATGTCAAGTTTATGTAATGGGGAGCGTGAAAAGGCATACACTGGTGTTAAGTCTATGTAATGGGAAGCGTGAAAAAGTACTGTTTACGGATATCAGCTTTATTTTGAGCGCCGCTGGGAAGTCTGAACTGAAGTGATCTCGATACCTCTCCCGAAATCCCTCATCGACTGTGTGGGTCATGTTAGATGGTGTACCGGATATCGTCCGATTTCGGTCTTTGCGCCCGATCGTAATACGTAATATCTGAACTTGTGTATGAACGTGTTTAGTAGATTACTTGATATAGTACATTTATAGCTTTTACATACGTCGATATATATTCATGAAAGATAGCTCGCTACTCGTCTTGCGATCCTCTATGCGTAGCACGTGATCGAATATTCGTAGTAGCTTACTGATATGCTCACATTGCAATGTAGATTACTCTAGGGTCTCCTCTATTTCATAGTCTTGTGCCTAGTCTAATGCATGCCAGCTAGTGAGCTATTCTGTTTCAAATTATTATTTATTGTACAGATGCGAGTGAACTTTATACCACGAGTCGAAAACTTTTGTTGGTGGCCCACAGTTCCAATTTTAGTCTCGTTCAGCAGGTGTGTGGGAATTTCCATTATTCATTTCCTGTACCTTGATCGAATACTTTAACAAGGATTTGAATGACTGTGTGAGTATTGATGAGAGTTTCTTATTAGTTTCGGTAGCAATCCATTGCAAATATGAGGATGCGTGTATTCTTACTTGCCTTAGCCGGTCTTTTGCGCCTCTGTGCTTGCTCGGGCTATCAATTAATAGCTCAAAGGCTTAGACAAAATAAAGTGATTCCCGCCTCGAGGCTTCACAAACGCGTCGATGTATTCACGTACCGAGGCCATTTACTCGCTACAGATCCTTCTGATTCCCATCGCTCGATCAGATTACGTCTCCATTCTCACTTTCTTCCAACTTCCACCATAGCCTGCGAACAAGAGGGGATCCCATCAGAAGTTCTAGACTGCAATTTTCGATTGAATTTAAACGAGTTTCGCATTAAGAGCGACGACGGGTTTCTCGAGGAAAAGCGCCAATGAGATACCGTACATTGTTACGGTTTTTACCTCACCTTCAAGGGTATTAGAAAGCGTTCGGCCTCCCCTCCTGAATCGCCTTATGATCGCTTTACATGGCACTTGCCCGAGAAATTGATGCCTTAAATTGGAAGCAATGCATAAATGGTTTTCAATTGCTTCCCATTCCAGAGCTAATGCATTGCATTGCTCGTACGTGTACCAGATTTACCCCAATAAAATGAAAGCTGGTTTGGAATTTTTGCTCGAAACCTTGTTCTGTGCTTTAGAGCGAAGAATCATTAGTACATGGGGTACTTTTTCAGAAAATTTAGCATTCTTAGTGACATTTTTGGGGAAAATATTTTCCTTATATAAAAAAAAATTCTCTGCGTTCGGAGGGAAGTTTTTGATTATTGATGATGACTATTTTCTTCATCATTTCATCAATGACATATGCTATTTTTGTGTTACGCGATGTATAGTAATTTGATTGTACTTCATGCGTTCAATTAGTACACATTTAATCAAGTACAAGAGCTATTAGAACGTTGAACATGTGATCGATATAGTGAAGGAATAATTTAATGATTCATTAAAATAAAGCTTCTGTTTTTGTTCTCGTCATCTCCTTCTCCTCCTTACTCTTTTTCATCTTCTTTTAGTATACATTTTCCTTCGCCTACTCCTCCGTCATTTTCGCATACAATAGAGAAGAGTCGCCTCACCGAGAAAACAATGCATAATAAATGCATCCTCTTCACCTGCTTGTTTCAGGAGCGTTGGAAGTCCTGCCGCTCGCAGCAAACCATTCTTAGACTCGAACACCTTCTGACGCTCAAAACAGCGTTGACTTGCATATTCTTTTCCGTTATTTATTCCTTGCTGCATACAACAATAGGAATCATTTATTTACCGTTTCTGGTGCTTCTTTCTGTGGTGATAGAGGTAGGTTTTCGTACATCTCGACGACTTTCAACTTTTAACTGAACGATTTTACTTGACCATCGAGTTCGGACTCTGAAACTGTTTTTGTTTTCCCCGAGTAAATTGTCATGTATTTTACACATTATTGCCTTCATCCTTTAAGGGTTTGACTTAACTGTTATTTCAACAAGACTGCTCTTTGTTTTTAGACTCAAAATCGTTGTTGTATAGAAATGTGTGTCTGTAGCAACTTTCGTTATTCTATTTTTTCGTTGATATTTCTCTAATTTACCGAGAAACTTACCATCAAATAGAACAGTGTGAGACACGTACACCGCGTCGGTAGCAGTAACATCCCGCGGATGTTTTAACGCAGTGACCCCTTCTTACTTACTGCCTCGCCATTCAATTTCACGCTTCTCTGAAGCCAACATGATTTACTAGCTTTTGTCTAGTGATGGCCATGACATCAGTCACATTCCAACTCAACGTAAATGTGAAAAATTCGCACAATAGCTGTTCAAGATTAGAGAATAATTTTTCTAAGGAGGCAACATGATGGGCGACAAGCTTGCAGCTGCCACGTAGTTCTTTCTTTTTTAACACTTTATCGACCAAAAGGATCATAGGGTCTCGTCTCATAAGAAATGTGCTAGTTTTTCGTGAAACCCTAAATGCAGTCGTATTGTACGTGTTTAAACATAAGGCTACACCCAGTTTTTCGTTAAAGACTTGCTCATCACAATAAATTGGTCGTCGTAGGGTTAAGGCAGATTCTAATTGTGAGTGATTTCAAATCCTATATCTGAGCAACATGCATCTATCAGGACTGCTGGATAAAATCAAAATATAAACGACAGTGTTTCTTGCTTTCATTATGTACTGTAAAATCATTAGCAAAAAAGTATTTCTGATTTTTTTCAAGCTGGGTGGCGCATGATCCCTCGTTTATTTTGCGAGGCTATGTACGTTCATATATGTTCATATACACGAGTACTTATACCCATGTACATATATGTAATACATCTATGTGCGAATCCTGCATAGCTCGTTCCCACCACTCCGATGTACAGTCCCTGGGGAAACCTCCTGCTACAAGAGGCCTTCCTCTGTTTACGCGCCGCTGTTAGCTTTATTTTCCGGCTTGTAATTTTTCGAGTCTCAAGTCTGTGTGAAGTTCTTTTGTTCTTCGAGTCTCGCGGGCGGAGACCTCCGGCCTCTGCATAATGCATGGGTCCGTCAGGACATTTTTGCGCGAGTGTTCATTTGCGTGCGGTTTTGCAAGCCAGTGTACATGCCGGTCTTGTGTGAGGGGAGGCCAAGCTTTAAGTCCTCACATCCTGTTCTGTGTTGACGTGAGAGGGCCACGAATGTTGGCTGCCCTGGCACTGCAGAGCGCCGTCATCGAGCGGGGCCGTGGCCTACTACACCCAGATGCATCTGGCCGCGGTGTAGGGGGGCACGCCAAAAGTAAATTGACTTCGGAAGAATTTCAATACTGCGATCAGCTGGAATGAAAACTCAGAGAGGCATCGTGTATGTTGATACCGCATACATTCATTTATTCAAGATAATTTTTTTTTGAGTTTCTCAAGCGCCTGTATTAATGACAAATGTAGGTCATGAATCCAGAAACTTCATGGACGTTAGTTAGATCACTGATTATTTCTTTGGCGATTCCTCGCTCATTCATGCACCTTCTGTGCTAGCTACACAATAGCAGAACCACTGCAACATTACCAGGTGAAGAGAGTTTTGTGGCTCGCAGTGCCCGGTGCGGCACCGCGACGCAGTGTCTCGAGCTGTGGAGTCGCAGTGTCTCGTGCTGTGGAGTCGCAGTGTCTCAAGCTGTGGAGTCACAGTGTCTCGAGCTGTGGATGAAAGGTAACACGGTAACCCGGACCTCAGCTGGGAGCTCTGGAGCGCCTCCTCTGACACCTACAACTTGAAGTAACGCATGAATGAGGACAATTTGAACAAACCCACAAGAGGGAGATACTAAATAACCTTATATTCAGGTAAACTCGTTTAAATTAGTTGGTTCCTCATATATAGGAAGGTGATTCCGGATAGAAGAAAGAGCTCCATTCAATTACGCACTCAAAAACTAGCGGACTAAGTAAAACAACTTATTACGTGTTATGAATGAACTCAACATGTCTTTAATAGTTTAATAGTCATAAAATAGTGTTTTTTATTTTAATAGGATACATGAATACTGTTCTCTTCGAAAACAGAAGACTTTCCTTCATTTAACGGTCTTGCCCCCAACGCAGCTAGTTTCGCGGGCGTCCGACAATCCGGCAATTCCAGCAGTGGCTCGAATTCCACGCGCTGTGTGTCAAACTCGTTATGCCAGTCGGAAGCAAAACATTCTAGAGCTGTTTTAAGCCGATGAAAATCCCCAAAGGTGAATGAATGTACGCTCCCCGAATTGAAGATGTAGGCTTCCATCTCCGAATAATTTTTCGAAACAAGCCTTTCTTTGAAGACGAATCTTGCTTCCGCCCTGAACAACCCCCTGAGCGATCGATGATTTCAATCTTCCTTGTAAAACACGGGAGATTAGAAGCGCATTTTGCATGGGGGTTTTTCGGCTGCTTCCTTAAGTGTATTACATTGATCAAAGTACGGGAATTGCCATTTTCTTTCAAAGTACTCCTCTTTTCAGTTTTATTCTCCACTGTTATGAGATTAGCCTGATCTTGTTCGTCTTGCAAGTTTTTTGTGCCCACTTTCTCGGCATCGTACGAGGCTTCTTGGTTTCTAACGGCGGCTGATGAAGACCTCGACGAGATGTTGTTGCTTTCTGTCTCTACTTTTGCGAGCTAAACGTTGTAAATTTAGGACCGCCTCAACGGAAGTAACATATGGGAGAAAAAATAAAATTTCAGTTGGATATTAGCTGAATCTGATGAATACAATTCAACGCCTGGCAGGGTTGTGCAACCAAACGTGCCAGATGGCAATACAGCGAATCAGAAAATTATCTCCCTTAATGGTCGGCAATGAGTCTACTTATTAAGGGTGGGGAACTACTGAAATATTTCATTCCCTTAAATTTATCAATCCTAAAAAAGCATACTAATGGGCGATGTTAACTTGAATAAATATCGTCGTATATATAACATTTATCCCTCACTGGGAATTCTTTTTACTGGTGGATTTTATTTAATAATTTTATGCGCTCGGATGCGCCCAGTTTTTGTTTCGAAGCTTCATCCGAACGTGGCGCAGTATTTTTGGAATACTTTCTTATACGTAGCGGGATAGAACAATTTTTAAATACAATCGTGCCTTGTCATTCGTAACTTCATATAATAAGAACTACTGCGCCAGCATATGCCAACGTCGTCACTAATAACATACACAATCAGTGCAATTTTCGGACTGATCTGCCCGATGGAAACAAATTTGGCGTCATTTTGTTGTTTCCACGGTGAATCGAGTGTGCCAAATTAATACAAAGGTGTAAGAAATTTGTAAGAATATGGGCCGTAAAAGCAGTTTAAGTGACACTGAAAAGAAAGTTATTACCTCAGGACTCTAAAAGTAAAACTACTCTACACATTCCAAAAATTATGGGGAGGTGTCTCCAAACAGAGAAGAAGTTCACCGCCGGCTCTACTGAAGTGCGCCAAGGAGCAGATATAGGCAAGTCTAAGGTTAATTCCCGACGTTCCATGTTGTGAATTGAATGAGAAGCTACGAAGAATCCTGGACTTACTAGTCGAGAACTTTTTGGTCGCATTGGGGAATCTAATGTTCCTAAAAGTACTCGATGTCGATATCTGAGGAATATAGCGAGTCCCGTGAAACCAGTCGCAAAGCCTCCGTTGACGAGAAGTCAAATATGAAATATGTTGAAATGGACTGAGGATAATTTGAAGGTTGACTTTTCTAAAGTTTTGTTCACAGATGAAACTCGTGTAACACTTGATGGCCCAGATGGATGGTGCAAAGGTCGGGTAATGACCGGACCGAATCATCAGCGTTTGAGACGCCAACAAAGTGGTGGAGGCATATTGATCTGGGCTGGTATTACTAGTATTACATTAATCGACTCATGGAGAGTACCAGATGGCGTCAAAATGACTGCTGATGCTTACGTAGCGTTACGGGAGGAGCATCGTGAACCGTAGTTGAAAAGGCAGAGAACTACTTTAGAAGGACCAGTGTGTTCATGCAAGATAATGCTACCTCACATGCTGTACGTAAAACCACTGAGCATCCTCAACAATTAGGCGTCAATGGACTTCGAAAAATGAAGTGACCAGCAAATTCTCCGGATTTAAACCCGATTGAGAACCTGTCGAGCATCATGAAGCAAAGACTTTAAGCCAACGGACTCCACTTCAAGAGCAAGGATGAGTTATGGGAAGTACTTCTTGAAATATCTCGCGGTATTGCGATAGAGGACATTCAAAAATTAGCAAATGCAATGGATCTCCGACTAACCAAAGTCATTTCCGAACAGGAGAAGCACATTTCCTATTTACTCGTTTAAAACTGTACCCGTGTTTGTATTTTTTATTCTCTATTTGATTATCTCGTTAATTATCCTCTTTGGACATAAACATTCATATACAACAATAATACACGCTTTGTTTCCTCAATTTTGTGAGTTTTATTAAGCTTCTTTAATAATTTGGCACTCTCGATTCACCGTGAAAACAAAAAATGGCGCCAGTTTGTTTCCATCACGCAGATCAGTCCAAAAATCTCACTGATTACGAATATTATTAGTGCCAACGTTGTGTGAAAATTTTATTTTAATTGAATGTACGGTTTTTAAAATAAATAAAAAACCACTGTGTTAATAATTTGGCACGCGTTGTATATATACGTTGATAACCGGAACATTTTTTCAATGATGGGTATGTCAACAGAAACCTCTTCTCATCTTCTCAGCCAAACTCAGGTATTTCTGGGCAGGTCGATCATTCGACTCTCAAAGAAGGCCTCCTGCCTAATAATAATCGTACATGTTTTTATCTTTTTATGCTTCAGCTGTTCCTCAGTTCAAAAGTTCAAATTAACTCAGGCTCGGTCTCCGATTGGCTAGGCCTGGCAATCCACCGTTATGCGGTCCTTTTACTGGCTTGTGATTGGTCGGCCCTTCTGCTCTCTCAAGCGAACCACTCTCCCATAAAATTTGAAGGTCCTCGATTACTTCTTGGTCTTCTGAATGACCTGTTCCTTGATTAAAAAAATTTTTTGGGCAGTATACGATCTTCCGAACGAATTTTTCGCCTTGTATTCAAATTGGAGCATGGAGGGACTAACGAAATATCACTGATGCTTAAGTACAAGTTTCTTGAAACAATCTTACTCGTGCCGAATGAGATGGTTCGTTACTTCTCATTCTCCAACATCCATACTCCACCACACATGCCATTTCGACCAGCAGATACCAGCCGGGTCTTCCAAGAAGAGACGTTTTCCTTGATGGCTTTCAATTATTAGCATTCGACGAGAGCAAATACAAGGATCGGAGAGGTCTGAGGAGCTTGCGGCTGTTCGTTGCTTCAGTAAAAACACGCGACACCGCGGTTTGTTTTTCATAGTCCATAATTGACGCTTCGCTCGATACGTTGCCCTCAGGAATGACGTGTGACGATCTGGATGAAATTTGTACTTGTTGTTGATGGTTTAGTCAAGTAAAAAGTTTTCGGATTCTTATACTGCAAATGCATGTAGTTAAAAATTGATCTACGCGATAAATTTGAAGGGAGACCAGATTCATTTTACCCGTCATAAGAATTTCTTTTCTCCGGCGTTAAACAGCATCTAAAATTATTTCTAATATTCCAAAAATCGGTCGAAGCTCTTTAACGGAACTTGTTACCTAATATTCACCGAAACTCCACATGTTTCAATATGAACGATTAGGCCGGATTGGTTTCACTTGAATTAAATGGAAGCTTGATGCAAACTCTTCTTCCACGTATAAGAATAAAGTTCCTACTCGTGGTAACTAAAGATATCTTGAACGTGTAAAGTCTGTCCAGTGAGACGATCTTCTGAAGACATAAACCCTTTGAGTCTTGGACATGTGAATAGCTTTCCAAATTTTTTCACAATCAGGTAAGTTTAACGTACAAAGCAACCATTAAGTTGAGACTGAGTTATCCCTTTCGGGTCTCAAAGGGTTAAAGCTGAGATCAAGTTGCTCCGTCGTACGTCAGTGGAAATGTGACAATATTTCAGTTGTGCCTGAGTGTTGATCAATGCTTGCACTGTGCATCATTCCTCAGTCAAAGTTCTGGGAATCCTCAGGTATTGACAATTGCTGGGCCGAGTTGACGGTTGCCGCATGCTTCGTACGTCTTCTTCCCTGCCCCTCAATACCTCCTTTATTTGCACTTGTAATTCGCTACCGAGATTCCAAGAAGAGGGTTCGCTCTAGTTTGATTTTTTTAAATGTTTCAGGGAGAAAAGAACATACATAAATATTATTGTGGTACTCAAACCCTCCCTGTGATCTGCTTACCTGCCGAGAGATGAATTGTTCCATTTGTTTCTTTTATTACAGGAGGGGACCGTGCGAAACTTCTGAATCCATTTTTGCCGATATTGTAAGCCAGCCAATTTGAACAGACAAGAAACCCCTAATGTTGTATGAGATTTCATGCCTTCATGGTTTGGACTAAAATAGTAATAAACTGGTTAAGGTAAAATGAACATTTACGTGTGTGCTTTAGAGACTTTCTCACAACGAAGAAAGTTGAACACGAGATTCAAATTTTAAATAATCTTGTAATTCGTATTCGAATTCATCTTCCATGTCAACAGTGGGAAACAATTCTTTTAACAGTCGATAAGAACATCACCGATATATCAAATCCAGAACGAATTTTATGTATGTTGAGACGCAAATCCCTGACTTATAAAAATTGATAATAAGAATACGTTACGTATTGCTGTTGCCATTGTTAAGAACACCTGTGTAGAACGTGTGATACAAGGAATGAGCGTTTAACACTCTGATGGCTGCGCAAGCACGTGTGACCAACGTGTACAGAGCAAGGACAACGTGCCCCAAGCGCCCAAGTTACATTTACTTTAACACTTTGACTGTGATTCTCCATATAGGAAAAATTTCATGGCGACGAATGTCTCCGTTGTGAATGTAAAAATCAATGATTTTGTTTTTCGCAAACTTGGTTTTCTTAATAGTTTTCTTTCTAATCAGAACTAGCTTATTCGTTTGATGACCGCAAACTTGACGAAAACTTGAAAATTTGTATTCATACATGAGAGTGCTTAGGTTACGTTAGGTTATATGATCGCGTGTACCATATGTGACTCAGTTGGGAGGTAAAGTGTTGAACCTCAGCACGTCCTGCCTGCCTCTTTTCGCCCATAACAAAAGCCCCTTCACCGCTCGTCCAGTTAACGCCACATCGCACCTCACAAATGGCTTTCTATTTACTCATGTTCCCCTCTGCTATTTAATTTGTGCCTTGTTCCCCTTCCTCCCATTACCAGCTTATTGTCATCATTTTTATAGTGGTTTTTTGATTCGGAGACAAAGCTCTTTGTCCTGGCGCTCCACACGCTGTCAGCTGCGATTGTTCTCGATTTCGGAAAGCTTCATTTTTAGCGGACGTGGATTTCGAGGCACTAATTTCTTCGGGAGATTGATTGCATAATTATTAGCATAAGTACCATCGGGAATCACCGCAGCAAATCGTTGAATTACGCTGGTGGTGTGTTTAACGTAAGGGACGACGTTTTCAGAATATACAGTGCCTTTAGTAAAAGTTTTGTTCTTCTTATCCGGATTCCTTACATGCACGTTAGCGTCATCGTATATCACCTAATAATTTTTTTAACCCATCACTTTCCTGTAAATAACTCCTGTTTACCTGTGCCTGAACGGTGATGACATGTTTATCTCATCGCAGAAACGAAATTTTTGCGAAAAATTTTTGCCCTGCTGTGACATTTATGCTTCTAGTTCAGAAATAGTAACCAACTAACCCTCTGCCTCGTGTTTTCTAAACAGCGGTAAGACAAAGACGAGGTGGCTTCAGAGATCATTGTATACCATATCGTCAGCGAATTCAGCTTAGGTATTTCTTGATTTTATTCGTGATGTTTTTTGTGAACATCGTTGCTGGTTCTGCATGTGCATCAAAAAAATGTATCTTAACGAACCAAAATCGTTCTATGTCTCTGTAGATGAAAATAGTTGCACAAAGCAATCAAAACTGTTTTGGTAGAGATGTATTGTTATTTTTTATTTAGGTGAATAAATTTTTAGCCAACTGATATTCTAATGACCTCCACTGATTATAGTGTCATTCGCTGGGAAAATAAAAACTTCATTTGAACTCTAATAAGCATCTTTTTTTGACCAGCGTCATTGAAGTGAATGATATAACTTTGTATAAAAGTCGTCTGTTTTTCCCGGATGGATAAGCACATAGATGTCTATTTTCGGGCTTATTAGTAGGTTTTCCTTTGATGTTCTGCGTTCATTTCAGCAATAATAGAGGTTACCATTGTCGTCAGAAAGAACCCACAATTTCTAAAAACGACATTATATTAGATCGTATTCTTATATATTATTCATGATCTCCGATATTTTATTTCATTATTCTTTTGTTTTTCGTTTCGTTGAATGCTTTTTGGTGCCTTTAAAACTGCGCAGTCGAATACAGCGATCCATTAAACTCCTCCTACGTGTTATAATAATATTATTAGTAGTACCAAATTTAAAATATAAGAATAAATGCGAGAAATTTGCTCGACTAAAGTTATTATCAGAGTTCCAGGAGTGAAGAGCCTTTTCGTTCGTTCTCGAGTCTGAAATGTTCTGAAGTGTTGTCAGCATCGCACTTGGAACGCACGAGTTGAAAGCGGTGTAGAAAAACTTAACTTCAACGCTGCACCAAAGTCACTCGGGGCTGTTGAATGAACGCATTGAGATCCTGACATATTGATGGGAAAATGTCCTCGTCAATCGAGGAGAGGTTTTGACGCGAGATGCAAGTGGTCGTGATTGTTTTGGGGGACAAAGAATTGGATTTCAGTCACATCAAGAGGGCTTCAGATGGGTGGGACGGACCCAACACTGTTTCGCATACCAAAATTACGTTGGATCTACGTCTCTGTCTAACATTATCGTCGGCGCATCGATTAATGTACTAAATAATTTATAAAAATCCTTAAGTGAACAAAATTATAAATACCTCTAATGCTCTTGCGAAAAGTTTTCTAGGTTTAACTTCAGCAAACCCTTAGTGTATTGAAGTGAATTAAAAGCCTCAGTGATTCGAGTGGCAATTATGAAAAGATAGGCGTGCGGTAATGGCATGTTTTTAAGGGATTTTGTCAAGGCTGATGATATGCTCTGAACACTTTTGATATGAGCTTTTGAGCACAAACATAATACTAAATATCGTTGAGAAATCCAAAGTCAACTTATTAGCATAGACTTCAGAAACGCCTCTGAGTTATTCATATGCTGGGTTAATCATATTCGGACCAGACAATGTACAAATCCATTTTTAACTTGAATAGTTTTCCTATGAAACTCAGAAACTACTGAAGTATTGAGAGGTATATTTGTAGAGGAGTTTATCGTGCATCCCAGACATTAATTAAAGGGTCGTTTGTGTATAATTAGAGAAGTCATTTATGACTCCAATTTCCTGCTGATTAATTCGCTTGCTCTGTTCCTATCAGTTCTCTTATTCGACTGCTAACTGACGCTAGGTATTGTGATTTTTCGGTCGTTTGGCTCACCTTTTAGACTGAAAATTTTTCACGTGGTGCTACACGGAAAGTAATATAGGACACCTTTGCTCATTAAGAAATGAAAACTCGGTATATAAATAATCTTGAGGCGTTTTAATGAGACCTAGCCATCATAGGAGTTACCTTTAGCAGCTTACCGCAGCTTCAGCAACATTAGAGGATAATTAATATTAAACTTTAGTGGGCCACTCCACATTATCCTGTACGCTTTTTTTGTGAAGGCAACGAACGTGTTATTCCGCAGAACCCCTCTGGCACGACTGGCCTGCTTCTAGCATGTAATTTCCATCAGTTACACCCCGGCATAAGTATCACATGAAGCAGGTTCGTGCTGCGGCCACACTTTGGAAACCCCAGGCTGCTGTTACCCTTTGTTGGCCCAAAGCGTCGTATTGCTGATGCTTGCATGTCTGTGCGCTGCAAAAGATCAATACAAACACTGAGGTTGGGCCGCATGGTATTGTTAAGAACTGCCCCGAGAGCAGCAGGGTAACCTCAAACATCCGCTCTCGTGAACCAGTCTGAGTTGAAACAGATGAGGTGAATGAGGTCACGGCGAGGGCGGTACTTCATGTTCATTCCTTTTAAATTTTTCACATCAAGGTCATTTTTGAACGCAAGATAGATACACGAATATGGTCTTAATACCTGCCTGCTGGACTGAATCTAGGCCCTTCAATCTACATCTGCTTATCATTGTCTTTTTCATTTACCATCGTCTGTTGTGTATCCGCCAGTGGGATCCCAACAACCCAACTTTATTTTTTTCCAAATCTCGGCACGATGGCGGGAAAAGTGGTGAAAAACAGTTTTTAGTATTGCCTTGACAGATATTGGCATTTTTTTTCGCGCTGATACTATTGTTATTTTTTCACGCTGTGCATCGTTCATCAAACTGTAGATGCCTCCCATATAGACATTTCTATCCGAATGCCCCACCTCTTCACAAACTCGGAGCGACGCACAATCTAAAATCGCTCAAGCCACATCATATCCGAATTCACCGCCCGAATTCCCACCAAACGGAGCCGTTCAAAGGAAGCTCCAAAAATTAGCCAGAATGTCTGAGGTAATTCGCTCGTAGACGTCACCAAATTTCCGGCGTTTCGCCATAAAATCTGCGGCGGCGCTCACCCAGAATGATGCGCCGCACCCTGGATAGCCGCTCTCGCTTTATTTGCTCTGCTCACTTTATATTATTATTATTGTTATTATTATTAATCTTATTATTATGCAGCTTGACGCAGGTGAATGTCTGCCGGGATCGGATCATTTATGGAACGACTCTCGTATAGTACGAAAAATATGCATTTTATGACTTCGTATTACCCACTGGCTTCTGCATGCAGATGATGGCGGAGATCAGGCATGCCATTCACATTGAATGCATATGTTGTTGAGAATGAAAGAAACTACATTCAAAGAGAATTTCTAAATAATTGTGTTGAATGCTCGATTAACTTACTTTTCGAGCTTGGTGTTCAGTTTGGTTTACAAGGTCATCATTGAGGTATTTGAGGTATTTAAGTCCCATCGCTTTTTGAGGTCACGGTTCACATTCTGCTTTCGTTTCATCAAAGTCATTGTATTGAAGAATGCATGGTGCGAAGCATATTTCTTCTCTAGTTTTCTTGCAAACTTTGCACCTTTCACGAAGATAAGCAGGATTCCAGAGCTTCTCTTTATTAACTCTTTACCGACCAAACTATTTTTGCAAGAAGCCTACATTTAGCCTAGTGCTAAAAACCAGCTACGGCCTCACGTACATGTGCAATGAGGCTCCATTCAGCAGCTTACGCAAAACTAATAATACGCTGGTGAAGCACGACCATGTGGTTTTTTGGGGCTATATAAGGTTGAGGTTTGTTTATAACCCATTCTAACGTTTACGTCAGCCCATGTATAATTCTATAATTTTGCCCATCCGAGAATTTTTATCATCAATTATAACGTAAATTTATGGACGAGGCGACGAAAAAGTTAGACTGGGAAGCGTCTTCTGATTGCTGTCCGTAAGGGCAGAACGTTCCTCAGAGATGATGTACCTGCAGTGGCGGTGAGAATCTATTGGTAGTTCCAGTTTGCATGCAAGTGGGTCATAGTTTTTGTTTACCTCTTTTTTCTCATTAAAGCCTAGGAGTCAGACCGTGGGGTGCTGCTTGAGCGGTCGCTTTTCCGTTTATTTTGATTTATTCTTCACGGCGTAAAAAGATCTTCAGAAGTCGGCAGGTATCAGGCACGTTTTGAACATCCCGTAGCGTGAGAATAAGAATGACTGCCGAAAGCTTTGCACTGAGTTGTTAAAGCTGAGGCTGGTTGCAAGTTCCAGAGCCGTGAACTCGCCCTGCAAACGCCTCTCGATTTCCAGGGGCAGGCATTGCCATTGCATCAACTCATGGCTGAAGTAGGCTGCTTGCACTCTTGGATAATTATCTTAAAAGCGCAAGAAATTATCGCAAGCGCAAGATAATTATCTTAGAGCGCCCAGTTACAGAGACGATTATAATCGTCTCTGTAACTGTGCATGTGGCGTGAGCTGCTGTGCAGCTTACTCCGTAAACTGATCATGTCTTGAATTAATTTACGTGTGAAAGAAAATATATTGATGCAATTCTTCTTATCGACAGGCAACATAAGCATGTCTAAGAAATTTTCCCTAAAAATAACTATAATTATGAATCGTTAAGAAGAGGATGTGTGCGTTCCAATAGTGTTCTTAATTATTCCGTAATTTACATTATTTGAAAGGAGACACACATGTTTACATAGGGCAGAAAGATACAAGTCCGTGGATTATATGAAGTGTTTAAAATGTTGGTTATAGAGATTTGAGTGAAATTTTTGTTTATTCTGCGTATTATTTCAAACTGTGATGTACACCGTACCAATATCGTGCAGTCAAGCTAGTACATGTCAGCTAGAATACTCGTAAAATTCCTCCTCTTGTTGTAGTCATGCGCCCTCGGGTAGGGTGTTCTTTTGTCCATTGACATATCATTGCAAAATTCTGCGTGCTACCTCATTTTTTGACCTCGACCGAGGTGCACAGTGAGCGCAAATTTGCACTAAATCTACCCCGATGCGTACCCGCCTAAACTTTCGCGTGATGTGAGGGTACATTTCTCAGCAGTGTTTTTCCCCTCATTTTGCAGAGGAAATTCTTGTGGGACACCGCCGCTGTTATTGCGCCTTCTTTTTTGGGTGCATTCGGAAGCAGCTACTGGACAACACGCATTCCTTTTCCTGGCTAGTCCATTTTCTGGTGACATGAAACATTAAAATGGGAATTTAATGGAAAAGTTAGAGTTTAGCGCCAATTTATTCTACGTCTAAACCTGGAACGGAAATGTGTAATGCTGTGCTTAAACGTCACGAATGTAGGATATTAAAAAGTTGTATTCAAAAAATACCAAGAGAAAAATTGCTCACTTTGTTAGGAGAAGTCATTGTGTTCAACGTCATGGTGAATCCATGTCCTTATAACGATGATGAGACATGGATCCATGATGGGTCCATTTGTTTTTAAAAATAAGTGTTTATTAAACCTTGCACCGTTCCTTTTTAGAACGAAATAGGTATCATCAGGCCTGAAGTTGATTTATATTCTCATGTTAGAGGCAATTCCATGGAGGGGACGTTAACTACCTGACGCCCTGACCCGCGGAAGCTGATTCGAAACTGGGACGCAGAATCTTTTAGCGAGGCAGTCGTCAACCTTTCAACGCCAAGATTATTATAAGACTACAATACAGAATGTAACTACTACCATTAAAATTCCATGAGCAGCGTAGTATTAATAACAAAGCCACGGCTTGATTAGGCTGAGTAGAACGTGACGAAATCGTTACTCCCGCCAGTCGCTCCAACTCTTTGGGATTCTCAACACAGCGGGCCGCTATTTCAAACGTTACATCACTAAGGTTTGCGATAATACTTGAAAAATGGGAGATATAAATTTTCATAGATTCCAACGCAGTTTACATAAAGTACATCGTTGGGTTTTCAATGGCTTACAACTACTAAGTGAGTGATGTGAGGAATGTGCGATTTAAGCTTACTCTTTCAAGGGAACCACTCAGTGGTTCTTTGAAAAGCAAGCTGCTCCAGCCGGAAGTCGAGTCCGTTCTTCCCAGGTGTGAGATCAACACTGGGCCAGTGCCCCTAGAGTGCTTACCAAATTCAACTATTTAAGTTGGTGGTTACGTCTAGCAGAATCACTAACTATTTTTGTTTGCGCTGTATATTGGTTGACGTTTAGTTTCCTTTGTTCAATCCTCGTAACGGATTATCTACTTGAGTTTTCTTAATGATGCATAAACTTCTTTCCTGAAGTAATCACTCTGTTAATATTTTCGTTTTCTTGAGCCATGCGTAATTCATTACATATTTAGTACCTTAATTATGTTACGTTTCGCATTTCAATAATAACCTCCCTATAAAAACATTATCTAAAGTTATCATATTAGAAAAGTAATTCACATTTTGATCATTTCTCGAACACCAAGAGAAACTCCTTCTTCCAACTATTCTTCCCTTGTCTGTCAACGTTGTAGTGCCCGACGCGCACGATACACGGGCGTGACCAGGCCTTGCCTGGGTACTTGAGAAGCTGAGATCGCTCCAGCGTCCGTGTTGGAAAATATCCGCTCTTCTCGCAAGGTCATCTCACCATACCGTAAGAGATCGTTTCGCCTTGCAATTTGATCGTCTCTCATTCTCATCGTTGTGCTGGGTAATGATAACCATCTCGTGACGTAGTCCTTCAAGTCTGAAAACATCCAACGTCATAAACCTTCGAATATCGAAACATCTATGGTCACAGGCTATTAATTTTGTATCATGGAACGTATTAAGCCTTCTCATTTTAGAATTGATTTTCAATTTTGAGCAGGGACCCTCTCTTAATGATCAATTTAGTTGATGATTATCATCATCTCTCGTTAATCTTGAGAAACTATCTGTCCCACTCGCGTTGTTTCAAAATTTAATGCAGTCAAAAATTGGCCTTGTTTTTTTCAGAATACAACTACCAAATAATAACTAACATACATTCAAGACCCAAAAATGATCCATTTTCAAACATTCTCACCCATTTATTTACACAATATTCACAGCTGGCCTATTTAATTGATAGAGTTCATTTTTATCAGCATTTTAGTATGAGAAACAGAGTCAGTATTCGAAGCAAGTTGCGTTCATTTTCGTCCCTTGGGACACACGTGATTTATGGGACCTGGTTATCAGGATTTGAAGGTTAAGTACGCCCGCTTTTTCCGCGAGTCATTGCAGGATGTCTGGAATCCCCATTTTTTGTGCCGTCATCTTTCGTTTCAAATTTTTTTTTCACATGGTTTCTCCTCCCCTAAAGCGACTAATAATGGTGTTTGATTGCTCGTGATATTCCAATTCAAAATTCAAGCATTTTATGAAACTTCTTTAGCAATATGTAACTGCTAGGTGTTTCTTCGGTTGTTTCTTATGTGACGTGTAAGCATTTTACAGAAATCTTCTTGTACATGACCATGGTGTAGTGGTAGCCCAAGCTCTTTTGAGGCACAGGCACTAGGGAAATGCATAAAATTCATATATCTGTATGTAAATTACGTATGATACTATTCCATGCTCCGCTTTTCGCGGCAATCCTTTAAACTTTTCATTATGTATTGCATAAAATGTTCGCATGACAACACAGACGGGATGAAAAGTATACTCAATGTAAGACCTTATACGTACATACGTACGTTACAATGACGTGAACGCTGTATAAATACGCTAGGTTAGATGGCGACCCTCGTTCCAAATTCCGAAGTGCTAAATATTGTTGCGTTGTTTTAGGTCGATAGTGAAGTCCCGGATATTTTATGTTGATACTTAGGTTCACAAAATTATTAGTTGACTTTGACTTATAAGTTTGACTAATTGTTAGTAGACAAATATTAACTAATAATAAGTCGATTAAAAACTCAAGTACGTACCACACCAAGCCCAAGCCCTACTCTTATACACCTTGTGCAGCTCATTTTGTTGTCATGTGCCGATACTCTACGCTACAGTTACTGGCGCAGTCAACCCGTAAGCGGACGAATAGGGTCACCCGTTGACGTGAATACGTACCTCGCAGGGACTATTCTGCACCTTCGTACCGGACATTCTAGCCAATGGAATACGTATGTACTGAGACCATCAGATTTTGTCCGTTGCATCCCATGTCAGTTGAAATGCGGTGCTCGTTGATAAGAGGTTCAACTTTACTAATTTGTAAACCATTATCGGAAATGATCTAAACCAATACTCATACGGGTTGAGAAATGGTCATTTCTGATCCCCTCGCTATGATATCGTCCGTACTGAGACTCAGTTACAAACTGTCTAGTGTCAGTGCTGGAAATTTATATTGCCGGCGGGGATACGCCAATCAAAAATAGCCAATGCCGATGCCTTTGTTGAGAAGGATTAATGCCGATCCCGTTGACTATTTCCCCTAGCCGCATTACTGCGAAGCGTCGGCAGCTTAGCTCTACCGGGTATCATGCTGATGGCGCTGCCAAACTTCGCACGTCACTATGGACACGATAATGGCCAGTACCCGAGACACCGCTGCTGGCAGAAACGGCCAGTACCCGAGACACCGCTGCTGGCAGTTTCTCCGCGCTCTGCCGTGCTAGAGAATTACCAAAATTGGGATCGCTCGCCGTCCATGAAGCCTCGTCCTCCTTGTGTGTGTTCTGCGCGTACGTACGTTAGGTATGTGGCACTGCCGCTGCTGCTGCGGCTGCTGCTGCTGGCTCCAAAGGACGCTGGAAGGACATCGAGGAGCAGGACTGTGCTTTTTTGGGTGTTGAGGGAGTGTGTGTTTGTGACTGAGAATGAGTAAGAGAAAGTTTGTATGTGACTGAGTGTGAGTGAGTGGGTGAGTGTGTGTATGTGTGTGTGCTTCCGTGGAGGTACGTAGCAGAATTTGGTGATGTGTTGAAGAAGCATGTTTGAGGTAACACGTTGACGTCATTTTTGTAGTGCATGCAAAATTGCACAGTCGTCAGCACTGGAATTTGTATCTCCTCAGGCCTAGTCTCGCCTGATGACCGCTTCTGCTGTCTGCCGAGTTGGCAATATTTGTTTATTGGAAATTCTCGAGTACTTCGTGGCACCGCTGATTTAAGTGCGCTACTCCATTTGAAACTGTTGGAACCCTCGTTTGCCGGCAGTAACTCACATTTGACACAGCAATCGCATGAGAAAAGACCCGTGATGAACTACACTCAGTAGGCATACGAGGACCCAAATGAGCTGCCAGGCTTCCAGGAAAATCTATGCGTACACAGAAAGATGATTTTTTACAGAGGTTACACTGTTGTAGAGAAAGATAAGGCTTAAGCTTGTGTACAGCGGTGAGTACAATTAAATACGTAACTTCAATGTTACATACTTCAGTATGAGATTCTCGTACATGCAATCGTGTGCACAGCTCGGTGAGTGTGGACTGTATTGCCGTGGAGGAGGCGTGCGTTCGTCTGTGCGTGTACAGTTGGGACCCGTTTCTAGGCCCGAAAAAAATTGAACGTCGGCATCCCTGCGCGACCCTTACGCAACTCCCGTAGCGCCCCCATCTGAGCTCAATTTGCTGCGAACAACTTTCTGCATGCCAACTTTGCAATCAGTTGTGCATTTTGGCATTCGATTGGTTGTTTGATTTCAAATAATCAAATTTGCAAGGTAGGAATGGTTCTCTGAACGAAATTTCCGATTTTCAGTACCTTAATCATTTTTGAAATTTATCGATTGTTTCAGGGATGTGTTAATCTTCTTCAATTTATTTATCTTGTGTGAGATGTTATAACAGTTTTTTCAATTAATCGTTTTGGCTACTAATCATTTTTTTTGCATGCGGTTGATTTTTTTCGCACTGTTTGTGAAATTTTCCGCCTGTGCCTTGCAAAAAATCACGTGAAAGCAAAAATAAAGAAGCTAATATAACGCACCATGCTGAGTGCTAGCATTCCTGACTTCAATCTCCAATCAGATGCTAAAAAAGAAGAGCAGTATCAGATCTGGAGAAGGGAGCGTTCGTAGGGGGAATTTCAAAAGAAAAATAAATTGGAATATGAGCAGGCGCTTGAAAATACGCTGTAAATAAGGAATCACCAAGCCGAAGTAGTATCTATCAGAGACTGTTTGCTGAAAGTTTTGCTTAAAAATAGACTAAGTATTTAAAATTTTAAAGTATGAAACTTTAAATGAACGTTTACTAACTATAACTGAATTTAAATCTGGAGCAGGATCCAAGCAAAACTTTTCCCCCGTACAACTAGACGTCAACGACTGAGCGAAGGTCTCTTACCTGAGTGCTATGCCTCCCAACACGCCCAGCTGTTTGGGAAACATGCTCCATTAAATCAATTTCGTGCTTTAGATTATTTGACATCTTCCGTGTCGTTACTTCTCAAGCACTACGTCCATGCTGCAGCCTAAACCCCCGGACTGGACTTCTCAATATTTTTCTGTCAAGGTATAATATCTTGCTCATTGTCGGTGGGTAATTTCCTGATTATTTGGTCATCACTCGTTCAGAAAGAAAAACAAACAAAAACTCTCGTTTGGGCCCTAGGACCACTGCTGTATTTTTTTTCTTTAATTGTTGTTCTGATAATCATTTTTTTCAGTTTTTACTAAGGTTTTGTGTGTATGCATGACTGTGGTCTAAGTCGAACTACCACGATGTATTTCCTTTGAAAAGTCTGCTTTTTGAGCTCGTGTGTACGTATTTCATCTCTTCTTGCACCATCCATCGCTTGATTTCTGAGAACCTCCATCCATGTACTTCTTAGAACAAAAAAGTTCACCTTGAGTCTGATCCTACACTGCCGCTGCTTGCAAGAATGGAGGCAATTTAATGGCCTTTATTTGTGAGTGTGTATTTTTTTTCGTATGTGCTGCCTAAAGCCTTCGTTACCGGTCTCGTGCTAGTCGGAGCGTTGCTGCTGCCTGAGGCAACGTTAATTATCGTCGTGAACTCGAGTCTGGTCTTATTGCTGAAGCAGCGTGTTGCGGTATTGTCGTGACGACTTCGTCTTCTGAGAACATCGCGGTAGTCGATAGCCGGCCGCAGAGAAAGGACGGTGATGATACAAGTATTTGTTACAGCGCTGCAATAATGATCTGCAACACAGCTGTGATGGCTACAGTCTCGGTCTGCAGCACTGCTGTGATGGCTACAGTCACAGTCTGCAGTACTGTTGTGATGGTTACAGTCACAGTTTGTAGCGCTGCTGTGAT
Source organism: Orchestia grillus (assembly GCA_014899125.1). NCBI lineage: Eukaryota > Metazoa > Arthropoda > Malacostraca > Amphipoda > Talitridae > Orchestia > Orchestia grillus. The sequence continues at coordinate 38,905 of VOMN01064200.1, forward strand.
GGCTACAGCCACAGTCTGCAGCACTGCTGTGATGGCTACAACCACAGTCTGCAACACTGCTGTGATGGCTACACTCACAGTCTGCAGCACTGCTGTGATGGCGACAGTCACAGTCTGCAGCACTGCTGTGATGCCTACAGTCACAGTTTGCAGCACTGCTGTGATGCCTACAGCCACAGTCTGCAGCACTGCTGTGATGCCTACAGCCACAGTCTGCAGCACTGCTGTGATGACGACAACCGCTCTCGCCATATTCATCCTACGCAGAACTGCTGCGCACCATTTCGGTCAGAAGAAGTCACACGTGTCTGGAATAACGTGGCTGGATTCTGTTCAATAATGATTGTATATGTAACCACTAACTGTGCACGTGAACTGTTAAGGCTTTGATGCTAAACCCAACCCTCTAGGGCGTTTAAATCTAATGAATTTCTACAATGCAGTCGCTCTAATGTAGTGTTAAAAAATACGCAATAGAAATTTACTCGCACGCATTTGCGTCATATACTCTTAGTTTGACCTGTTTACCAAACAGGTTTGCTGGCTCTTAGTTTTTGCCGGAGACTATTGTGTTTGCTTTACATTGGCTGGGCCGCAGAATATGATGAACCGGTTATTTCAACTCTTCCCTACCCACGGTTTGATTTCATGCTAACCGTAATTTCAGGTTTGGCGGCCATCTCATCGTATCAGCCATTGTTAAACTTTTTGATTAGCTCTGTTGAAGGTGAAGGACTCTTTTTGTAACTGCAATTTGCTCATTTTTAGCTCGTGAAATCATTTGCTTTTGGTTTAACTTTGATTGAGTGAACTAACATCCTCTCCTGTATAGAGATACTCTTGCTGTAAGAGTTTGCGTCGGAGACTGCGTGATAGATGTACAAAATATGTAAGCCTTCGACTCGGCAGGTTTTGAATCCTTTGATGCCTAAGCTGACTGACTTTGCCTAATGCACTACCTAATGACTGTTTCAAGATTGTCGTATGTCTCTTAATGAAATGTTGGTGTACACCCATTACTTAGTATTATAGCTGAAGTATGAATGGGCTTTTGTGTCCGTAAAAAGTGGGAAGCCCGCTGTAACTCCCGTGCAAAATCAAGATCTTCCATTTTAAGAGCCCAAGTCCGCAGATTTCTTGATACCTTTAGGCGTGTCCATCTAACGCAATCCCTTTTGAGAAGCGCTTGGGCATACCCTTGCCGAAATATTATTTGCAGATCCGCACGTTACGTTACTGGTAGTCTTGTTCCATCGATACAGTTTGCACTGGTTGTAATTGTGCCACACACAGTGTAGAGTACTTTACAATCGTATCAATGTTCATGCAAAGTTTCGCTGACTAGCTTACTTCCTCGGAGAGCACCGTGTTTGCGAAATACAAAGTTTAGAGTATATGCTAATTATTGTATTTAATTGCTGCATAACCCCGTGCAAACTAGAGAACGCCGTTTTTCAGATTGTGTGTGTGTGTGACGATGTTTTCTTACTGAGGCCTCTCCGAAAAGCCGATGTGAACTACGTAATGTTGTGTTTTGGCATCTTTGTCTTTTTGCTCTGAAAGATTATCTTGTCAATGAATGTGCTGCCGGTTTGGATGTGTACTCGTATCCGTTCTCATGGAGGCATTGAAGAATTAGTATAATTAAGACCTTATGTTCTCACTAATTTGTTAGCATCGCTTCAAGACCACCAATCTAATCAACCACTTTTTTCAACACTCGTTAGATCCACAGTTAGGAATGCTTGCTATGATTCAAGAAAAATTAAAAATCCTCAACGCATTCGAGGATTCAACAAAAACATTTGCGATCTTTGGAATAATTTTGGTTCACATACCACTGAAGCTGAAGCTTCATTTGTGGAAACAAGAACAATTTCAGGCGTGTGCCAGGAGGTGGAAGCACGGCTCTGTGCTGCAGTTCACCACCGGCGGAAGGGCGGGGCCCACATTGCAGGC
>VOMN01064210.1:0-15277 GCA_014899125.1 Orchestia grillus
ACAGGGCCAGCACCACAACAGGGCCAGCACCACAACAGGGCCAGCCTCTCCTGTACGGCATAGGCCGGTAAAAAACACTTGCGGCTCAGATGAGCGACACTTCATGAGGCTGTGATAGCGTGTGTCCTGAGTGACTCCCTCCATTTACTTCCCTCACTCCACTCACGCCACTCCACTCGCTCCACTCACACGACTCGCGCCACTCACGCTACTCACGCCAAACATGTTTTATCATCACTAAGTTTTTCACTTAAAATTATCCAGTCACCGTCACTAAATTCTCAACTAAATATGACTGACAACGAGCCAAGCAGAATAATTTTTTCTCTTCCCTGTGAAGGTTATTTTTCACTCGGGTTTTATTAGTGCAAGGCCTCAGTTTGACCTGCGTTATTAATGAGCTTGCTGACCTCCTCAATGAAGAGTAATTGACGCACTTGAAACCTTCTTTATGCCGGTGAAATTTAAGATTACGACGGGAAACATATATTCCCCCCGATGTCTGTCCTGACATTCATAATGTTACCCCCGGAAAATACATGTTTTTACGAGCAACGTAATGAGGCTTCTTGATCTGTCATTTTCGGATATTGGATTTTGAGCTGCGCTCGGTATTGATATCTTATTATACTGATTTAAACGGAACCTTCAATTTAAGGTGAAGCAGTTTCTCATGTACGCGTCCCCATTTTCTTAAAATGAGAACTGATGAACACGCGGAACGAGTGGCAGCTGAAGCGTCCTCTGATTGACCATTGAAGGTTGAGCCGTGAGCTCTACGGGACGTCTGTCAACAACACAGAACAAGTAGGACTGCTGTGCTCATGCTTGTCCTCTTCGCTGGACAGATAAATAATCAGCCAGTGATGCATTTCGGTACCCCAAGCTGATTCGCTTCTCGATTTGAATCATCGCTCCAGGTTGTAGGCTTTTCATTGAACGCTCGTTACAGGAATTCACGTGTGACACACTATAGGGAAGAGATTTTTTATTCTTACTTTCCAAAGAGGTTTTATTGCTTGTTCTGACAATCGCACTGTGGCTCCTAAAGATAGTGTAGGATAGTTAATAGGGAAGGGAATCCACGTGCTAGCCAATTTTTATATTCGAATCGATGCCATCATTCTTACGTTAGCAGGTCTGGTGTGCGCGCCACAAGAGGTAATCATTGCCAACGTAGCGTTCGGGAGTTTTTTGATCGAATTTCAATACATTTCCCTGACATCTTAGATCCGAGCATTTAGGTCACTATTCAGGAACGTGAATGGAGCACAGATGTTGATGCGTTTACCTGCAAACTTTACCTGCACTTAGCCCTAACGTCCTATTACAGGCACTGTTTCTATTGAAATTCGTGCTCATTAGGAAGTGTGACAGGAGGGCACATCGTTGCGATGGACCGCTGTTAATAACGAGGAATGAGTGTGTGGACCTACATCACTTTTGCCAAAAAAAAGAGGATATGGCATCGGGTCGACTTTGAGAAATGAGGAATGAATATCTGTACTAATATCACCTTTGCCAAAATGAAGAAGACATCGTAGAGACAACTGTTAGAAACAAGGAATGAGCACCAGTACCTATGTATCCTGAGTCAAAATGAAGAGAACATGTCATTCATACGGGCTGCAAAAGCTGGGAATGAGCCTTTGTGCCTATATCATCGTTGCTAAGATGGAGAGAAGCATTTGAATAAAACTTTTAACATTTCACACCCTATTGATTAATTATCCACACATAATTTGCGGTATTTCCTGTCGTACTTCAAACTTTTTAAGGGGAAACTCGGTACACGTGACTGTTTGCTGGTACTATGATAGTCTATCTTTTGATATTTTGTTGAATAGAATGTAAGCTCCCCAGAAAAAAAATTAGCCACCTGCTATGAATATGGTGCAGGACCTCCACGAGCACAAATAATGGCGACAATTCTGCGCTGCATTGAGTCTGCCAGTGTCCTAATGCACATTTGGTTAGTTTTAAACCATTTGTGTACCAACTAACCTCGTAATGCGGTCACAGCACGTGGATGATTTTCTCGATGTCTAACTTGTCGTTCTAGGTGGTCCCACAAATTTTCTATTATGCTCATATAGAGGAATTTAACTTGCCAATCTAAACGTTTCACATATCCTGAATGACTGTCATTCTAACTAATGACAGTGCCAGCCTTCTGCACATGGCAGTTGTCATTCTCGAAATTAACTTCAAAAATGTACTATCGCTCGAAAACTGTAGGTGGTTTATTTGTTACCCGAGACCCTCATTAAAGCTTAGAAGACTAGTGCACTTCTGACACTTTGACAGTCTAACTTTTGCTATTTAACTTACTAAATTGTATGCATTTTACCAAATGCTACTGAGGTATGAAGGCCCAAATGGCGAAGAAAAGAAATATATGCTCCGTGTCAAGTCAAGATGTGCTTCCTAAAATAACTTGAGTGTCAGGTTATTTTAGGGACTAAGCAACAGGTGCACAATATGAGCTGCGTACACTGCATGGGCCTCGCTGTACACTGCACTGTGTGTACAAAGTTTGTAAGGCGTACATTGCTATGCTTCTGAGACGTAGTACACTAAATCACACCGTGCAGTGCACCACGTCACACAGCGCAGTGCACCACCTCACACAGTGCAGTGCACCCCCTCACACCGTGCAGTGCACCACCTCACACAGCGCAGTGCACCTCCTCACACAGCGCACAACCACTCGAGCACCGTGCTCACCAGGGCCCACAAGAGAGCCCCTCAAGGGACAGAGCTCTTTAAGAATCGATCGCAAACAACTCGGTCTGCCTCACACCAGCCTAAACCCGGCCCTGCGACACACGTCCTCGCGATCGCACAAGTGCGGACGTGAACACTGCAGGGCCTGCAGGGCCGCGTTGTGGCAGACGGTCCATTTTCCGGCGTCGAGTCGCTCCTCGATTTCCTGACGCTCGTTGTTACGTCGAGTCGCTCCTCGATTTCCTGACGCTCGTAGTTGCGCCGAGTCGCTGCTCGACTTCCTGACGTTCGTTGTTGCGTCGAGTCGCTCTTCGATTTCCTGACGCTCGTTGTTGCGTCGAGTCGCTGCTCGACTTCCTGACGCTCGTTGTTGCGTCGAGCCGCTGCTCGACTTCCCTCGCAGGGGTGCGTGTCGCATGCGCTGAAGCGCTTTTCGATTTGAATCATTTCCCCATGTCTTAGCTCTCCGACTGATCGTTTAATGGAATTCACTCGTGAGACGCTGCAGAAAAGAGATTCTTACCTCCATTTTTCTAAGGGCTGTGATTGCCTATCCGGGTCTGATAGCTGTGACTCCTAGCTAAGGCAGTGCTTCATAGTTACCGGGGATGGAAATTCGTGTTAAGAAATCTTATACGAGGTGCCTCCTGTTCAGCCTGTATTCGAGAGCCATTAATGTTAGATCAAAGCATTTTACTGTACTTCAATGATGTAGAAGTCAAGACAAAAATTGGGACTAGGAGCCACAGCTATTCATGTGCTAATAACTTGTCTTATAGCGAACTCTGAAGTTAATTGTGGCTATGTTCGTATGATTTAAATCACAAGGATGCTTTTCCTTTGCACATGCTGGTATATAGAGATACCTGTTGTCCCTCAGACACTTTGTACCTCCGATCTAGTATTGATTTTAGCCCTCTGTGCACGTATCTTACGGGACTATCGCTGCTAGTTTAGACATAGGGGTAGTGCTGAGATCTCCCCGTTATGACGCATCTCTTTACTATCAGTAATAGTTTCCCGAAATACCTGCAAAGAGGGCTAAAATTAACAGCTAGATTCAAAATAAAACGTGTTCAAGGTACGTAGGGTCCAAGGTACAGCAGGTTCTTCTATTGCTTCATTAATTTCCTAATTAGAAGCGTTTTTATTTTAATGATAAGTAAAATTGTTTAGTCTCAATCCTCGAACAAATTATTACATTTCACAGCAATAGATTGAATAGAAATCTAACTAATAGAATTAGAAATCTGACTTAAAATTTTCGTATTATCACACGACTGACTTTTCCCAACCACTAGTTTTTTCATGCAATAGATGGTATTTGCTTTTAAACTCAGTAATAATTTTGATAGGTAAAGTTCCAATAACTAACGAAAACAAACGTACGCCCTTTTGTACACGTACAAAGCACTAGACGATGAGTTAGCGAGTGGAGCACCCTAATAAACATTCACGGCCAATAGCAGTGTGATGCTTGCACCTGTTGTGAACGTTAGCGTACCTCAGTCGAGACATATCTGAGTCAACCGGAAACATTATACCATTTAGGTATTGTCTAATGTTGGTGTGGGGTAATCGAGATGCTCTGCTCTCACAGAAGATGGACCACTTGATTTTCATTCTTATTAATCACAATCTTTCTTAGAGGAATGATAGTTATTTTTGTATACGTTTCCTCTTTAGCTGCAAATGAATTGTCAGCATCAGCTCCTTTTTTTTACCATTATCATCGAAATTCAGCCTGGGTTAGCGAATTTTCACAGAGACTTCACGGTAGATTTGGCTTTTTCGAGTTCTCTTGGACATGTCCTGTATGTGTCAAATGGAACAAGTCCAGCAGGATGTATCCAAAAAGCACATTGTTATAGATTAAATGCGACATTTTATGTAAATCAATCACTAGTTCATAATTTCATTTTAGCCAAAACCATTTTTACATGTTTAGTGAAACAAAAAATCCTCTTTTTAGATGCACCAATCCCTGACGTGGATGACGAATCAAAGCGGCGGCTAGAGACTCCCGCGCAGATGCACAAAGAATACAGTATATGATACCAAAAAAAAAAAAAACACTCGTAGATCACTTGTAAGGCTAAGCAGTGCACCATTTGGCTACTTGAAGATACCATTCCTTGAAAATACCTCGGGCAGCAGAGCAGGAGTAACGTCGAGGGAACGCAACCCTTTAACGACCAAAATATTTCACCATAAGGCTGCAATTAACTTTGTACGAATAACTTACAGCATCCTTTCGAAACCGGGCCGTATGGTCCTTTAAGTCGATGAAGTTCAGGTTACTGGTACTTGAAGATGATGCATTTGTGCGTCACATCATCTCCGGTTTGGCCCAATTGTGTGCCTTGTGATACATTCAAAACTTGATATCTTTGTATTGTTCCTATCGTTTCACCTCGACATTTGAGAGTGATTGCCTCTATATAATCTTATCTATTCACTGCTGCAATCATACTTTAATGCGTGAGCACTTAACGTAACCAAAAAAAATTCCTTTTGGCTTATACCTGGGTTAAAATCATAAATTCACTGCCTTTGCAATTATAACAAAACGGAAAAATTCATGCTAAAACTTTGCTGCTGTGTTTAGGTCAATGAATTTTCAAATTTGCCTTTCTCCAAATGTAAAATAAGTGATTACAAAAGTAAAGTTTCATGAGAATATTGAGCGTTTTCTAGTGTTCTACAATCCAAGCTCCTGGGATACAAAGCTCGACCGCCAGGACCAAAAATCCTGTTGCCTTTTGTTCGCCCGGGGCATCTATGTTTATGCACAATTTCACCAACACACAAGTATTTTTATGAATTATTATTCTACAAAATTCTCGATGGAGCAGCCACAAAGTGGGACTGAAGCATGCATGGTGTTATAACCTGGTGTGTACATGGCATGAGTGCCTACAGAAGAAGAGCGCGGAGTTGCCAATGTTTGTGCAGGAGCGGAAACGAAGTCACTTCGAGATTGTTTCCAACTTGTGACACTCGCTGCCGGCCAATTTCCCAGGGTGGCTTGCATGAGGGCAATCGCCCGGCCGTCTCGCATCAAGTCTTCTCTTCCTAAAAAGTCCCTCGAGACTTTTTTCCCCGCAAAATTTTGCAGCGACAGATTAAATAAACGCCAATTAAACTTGAAGTGCACCTCGGTATTTTCCTCCTTGTGCGATAAATTTTTGAAGAAAAGGAGACGGTATTTTTTAGTTTTTAGAAATGGTTTTATTGCCTAACTTTCACGCGAAACCAGGAATATCCCGTCGTATTTTGGTGCCTGCTTTGATATCCTACGGTTAGCTTGAACTTGACCATTATCTTTAATTTGAGTTGATATTATAATAGTTCATTTTAACTTCAACATTGTCGGATTTTTTGTTGAGACTTGTATCTTTAAAGTAGGAAATTTAGAATAGAATCGAGCAGACGATTGAGTTTTCAAGTTTCTGAAAAAGTGTATGGTAGAAGTTTGGTTAGAGTTTTTAAATCTGAAAATTTCACGGTGGAAAATGGAGAGGGTTCTCAAGTTTTAAAGATATATGGTGAAAGCAGGAGTGAATTTTTAGATTTAAAAGTTAAATACTGTAAGTTACACAGATTTTTTACATTCAAAAATTACGTGTTGGAAGCTGGGGAGGGTTTTTTGAATTCAACAGATGCGAGGTAGAAGCAGGAAAAAGTCATTTAAATTTAGTCTGGAGAGAGTAATTTAACTCTAGTCTACTGGGTGTTAATGAAGTGATTAATAATTTGCGCTCTCATCGGAGCCAAGAACAAGCGATATTTTTAGCTATAAATTGAAGAAATGCGTTTAAAAAGTAGCCTTTAGTGATACTTGTGATGATTATCAAACATAAAAAAGCTTCTAAATTGTCTTATTGTGGTGTGCGAGACCTGACCGGCTGTACAGTGTGTCACGAGAAAGAGTTGCTGCAGTGAAATCCTTCGGTAGGCGTTTATCACACATTGTAGAATTTCTACTCAATGTTCACAACGAACAACACTGACGAATTTATTTGTTACGTAGGTCTGCAGTATTCAATACAACCTTCTACTGTAATATATTTAACCAACACCTTACGGTGAATCTTACTGGGGTAACATTATTCTTCAATTTCCTGTAGATGTTCAGATGTTCACAAGTTCAAGCGTCGCTGCTGGCGGAATTATAATTCAATATTCAAATCTGAGCTCATTACAACAGATATAATTTTAATGCTAAAAATTAGGTCGTAACCTTTAATTTGATGAAATTATGAAGTTTCTCTCTTTTTCACTATGCTCTTTAAATGTACCATGGGAAGTTTAATTTGCATTTGCATGCAAAAAAGAATTCAAATTGATAAAACTTAACAAACACACATACATACATCTTACGCTCGTGTGCATGTGAATGTTAAAACTACACTACTCTGTAGAAGCGAAATTATGGTTTTCACCCTTGAGTGCGTACGCTTGTCGGGGTGTCATTGTTGTGCAAAACAAACATTGAATTTATCACAAAATGTCATCATTTGACAAGCTAGTGTTAATATATACGTATGTATATTATTTAGATTAAACTATACTGCTGCAGCTTCGAGCAACAAAAGGAAGAAAAGAAGGAAGGAGAAATGATTAACTTTATGAGACATTTCCAAACACAAAGTCGGAGGTAATTCCTCGAAGTGTGTTCCATAAAAAGCTCATCTCGCCAATCCTTCAACCAAGAAAATTCGGGACCCTAAAATGCATGATGGAACGACGCTCTCTCGCCGCGCACAAAAGTGGCAACTTTGCAAAAACAAACATTGGCAGGGACGACAACCGACAATCTCTGAATTAAGGTCAACATGTCCCCTCCAAATCGACTGCACTTCGCAAATTTTAGCGACGCGGACTCTATCTCTGAAAAGTTTATGAGGACAGACATAGCATTTCAAACTTGCGCTCTATTAACCATTAAAAGTTCGAGAGCTTACTGAAACTTCAAAAGAAACACGATGGAAAGCTTGTGACGAAAATTCGTATCGAAGGGCATTGACGGTTCGTCGGTCTTGTGTTTCGAAAAGATCATGGATGAGTTCATGTAAACGTACTATAATAGAGATACATAGATCACCATTTAAAATACAAATCCAGTGTAGACCACACGAAGGAAAGAAATAGTTTTAAAAATAGATTGCTTAGCCATTTTACAAAGACAACATTTTCATTTGGAAATATTACAAGCCATTTGACAGAGTACCACGTACAGACACACGTACTGTATTGAAAAGTGAGATATTGAACTTATTTTGAAATCTCGCAGCAGGGGAGCATATTTCTCTCGGGCTCTGTTTTTCTGGCCACGAAATCTACGTATGTAAAGCGCTGAGTAATTGTGCTTTCAGCGGGAGACATTTTGTTTGTTGCAAGCCCGTTACTTTATTTGTAGAAGACGGCCACATCTTCGACCGGCTCCAGATTAATGAAGCGAAAGACACCTGCGTAGAGGGATGACAGCAGGCAGCCCGGAATCATCATTTATCGCTCCTTTAATGAGACATCCAACAAAGCAGTTCAAACGAGCAGTTTGGCCCCACGCATGCTGCCACTTATCCAATTAATTGCGACTCGGTCCCCCGGCTTCCCAATATGGTGCAGTTTTTTGCGTCATTTGCCGCTCCAAAACTGCCGATAAAGTGTCGAAAAATTCGTTACGACGCCTTATAGAGTTACTCGTTTATTTGTGGTCTTAATTGAAGGTTTCCCAGTTGCTCCGCTAATTCGAAAGCGCCATGGATGGAGAGAAGAGGCAACGTGTGGAGAGAGTCAGAGCGGGGATGGAAAAATCATGGGCTAAGTAAATTATAGCGGAATAGATTAGTGAAATGTTTTAGCCACCGAAGTTAAGCGAGCGTAGGAAAACGAGTAAATGGGAGCTCTAGAACAAAGCTCTTTGGAATAAATTCATGCCCGTGCATCTTGAGCTGTAGAACTGGTGCAAACAATTAGGTGCCTGTTTTTGCGAATTTCCTTAACAGTTGTAGCATTGATACGAATAGTTAATAGTTACGTTCGAGTAGATTTAGTTAAGAACTGTAGCACAGATACAAGGTATTAGGTATTGTTTGATCAAATTTCTTTCAGTTTTCTAAAAAAACGCACGCAGTGAAATTTTAGGGACAAATTTATTCAAAAACGTTCCCAAATATAGAAGCACAAGTAGTTGCAGAACGATGGCCGCATTTCATTAAAAATCAAATGAAGAGCAAAACAACCAATATTTAATTGCTGTTTATATTCTTAAGTCCCATGGATTGCAGCGATGTTTGTAAATCGATATACATATATGAGCGTGAAGGTGTTCTACATTTCGTATTGGCTTCGGGGAGTTACGAACGTCTCAAATTTTGTGTCCTAATTAAATATTTTAAAATCAATTCTTAGGAAAATTCTAGCACAAAAATGAACCCACCAAGTGGGTATGTTTTTTTGACGTCAAGTTTAGCTATTTAAAATTTATTTAAATTTCATTTAAATTTAAGTTTGGTTTTTTAAAAGATCTTGCTGAGCAGCACATGAAAAGTGTTAATGCACAGTTTTGCCTCACCAGGTTAATTCATTCGATTAATTTGTTACTTCGATAAAATAGAGCATAAGACTGATATCTCAATCTATTGTGGCCTAAGGACATTCATGTCCACCGTGCATACAGTGTCTTTTAAAATATGATAATTTGAAGAACAAACACCCATGTATACCTCTGCAGGCATGTTTGCTCCAATAGAAATGCATTGCAGAGCATTGAAATTCAGTACTGACGTTCTTACGCACGAGCAGTAAAATTGCAGGTAATGTACAAAATCAAGCCAACATAATTTTTAGCACAAAAGCATGATGCTTTGTTAATTTCAGCTACAGCAAATCTTTCATACCTAACTTGAATTACTGTAATTGTAGTTTTCAACTTCTCACTGCACGATGAAACAGCTTCAGTTACGCTTTGGCGTTCATAGCGCGAGCTTAGCGCCGCTCGACCCCCTGAAGAAATGGCTCAATTCTGAGCTGCGAAGGCTAAGCAAGCAACTTAGACTTAAATCGGACGCGTTTGTTACATTACTGAAAAAAGTTTGCACTCGACCATAAACGATATTCCAACAACGGTTCTTCTCAGTACTCTCCGTCGGACAAATTTGGAATGGGTTTATGGACGCTATGCAGTTATGGGTTAACACCATTTTTTCGAGATGCCTTCACTTTACTATCTTAGCATTCGTTGTGGATTAACTTTTGCAGCCGACAAGCACCGAGCGTAGAGGCGCAGACAACCGCGAGTCGCAGCGTTGCAGCTTCACAGACCGCGTTCGCTGCAGCGCGCAGTTTAGGGGCCCAGGGAAATGGAGGTCGACTCGACGGAGGCTGATGAAGAACCGAAGTAGAACGATCAGGCATTAGAATAGAGTTTTTGTAAGCCTCCTGTAAGCGAATACTGGATTAATTTTAGCATGAATAACTTAGATGATCTCCCAGTTCTTTTTAGGAAATTTTAGTTTTTGCCTCCGTGATGCACCGATCTTGTTGTGCGTTCCTCTTGACTTGATGCTTAATGTAGCTCTCTACGCCTCGAGTTCATTTTTCATAGTTAACTAACTTTTTTTTCTTGGTGTATGCATGTTTGAATGGTAAATAAACGAAAACACGGGTTAACCCTAACAGACGTCTTACACGTCCCGTTCGTTACCACACGTTGACAGGCGAATTAAAACCCGTTAAAGTAAATTTAAAGTAATGTCAAAGTTAAATTTGTGTGTGACTCAAGAGTCCCACGAGCGTAAAGAGTTCAATTGCCCGACGCTTAATTTACTATTAACTTTCGAAGCATGCTATGTAAGAAAAAATTATTAGTTTTTATTTGTGCAGAGAGCAGCTCGACCGCGTACAAGATGTCCCCGAGACGTGCTCTTGAGACGGGTAGATAGAAACGTGCAGCACTGGGCAAAGTTGTGCAGGCGGACGTGCAGCCCGCCATGCAGGAAAGACCGAGTCGGTCTGCGTAATGAAATCAAAGCCACCCTGTAAAATAAAACATAATTCTTACAAAGACAGTCTTTGAGGCGAAACTAATCTATCTTTAATTCAATGATGGAAGCTTTATTAGCTTTGTGGAGGCCAATTGAAGGGTACAAAAGAAGGGCTACTATACAGGAGGAGGGAACACGGCAGGGGAACATGCCACGCAATATTCAGCCAATGAGCAAACAGCTCAATTCAGCTCCCCGCTTCTGATTGGCTCTCCAGAATCTTCAGAATGTTTGAAAGAACGAAATTATATGTTAATTTAAACCACTCGACGCGGGCACTTTCTAAAGGCCCCGTAGGAATAACACGGGATCGCGAATCAATGGGAATAGTGCTCTCGTTTCCGCACCTTGATTACCCTGGCTTCACAAAAGCCGCTTTGGAGGCCGGCTGCCGAGTGTTTCATTGAAGTCCGCGAGACCGGCAACCTTCTTCAGCAGACCCCGAATTTTGAGAGAGAGAAGTACGAGAGCTGTCTCTGCAACGCGTTTTTAGATCGATCAATTTAGGGCACGAACCGTGAATTGCGTGAGGGAGAAGTGGAAGAGTTGTCTCTGCAACACGTTTCTTGATCGATGGTTTGTGGGCAAGAACCCTGTATTGCGTAAGACAAGAGTATGAACGTTGTCTCTACAATGCGCTTCTCGATCGATGAATCCAAAGCAAGACTGGCACTCAACGATAAAGTTCGCGAAGGCGTCAGGTGTTCTGTGGTTAAATTTGAGTGCAGAGTGCCCATGGTTAGGCAAATGCGCTTAGGTTCAATATTTTTTTGAAGGCGTACAGGAATTGGTCTCTCCCGCACGTCTTTCTCAATAAACTCACTTAACGCGGTGATTTTAACCAAATTTAGAAGCTATCCGAGCTCGAACAGAAAACGAATGACAAGAAACTCCGTAGCCTCAGTGGTAGCGTGCTTGCTTCATGTTCAGGACTACGAGTTCGATCGGCGGAGTGCTTCTTTTGGGAAGGGACGACCAAGCCCGATATTCCAAAAAGGCGACACACCAGTGAGGTCCGGGTCGAGTGCTCGAATTTCTTACCAGAAATCCAAAGAATTGTTGTGTTCAATGCTTCATAGGTCCTCTTCCTGCCGAAACGTCGCCGACAATATCACAGAATCCATCGACTAATGAATAAATCTTTGACGCAATAACTTATTGGTTGATCACAGAACTTCAGCAGTGCTAAATGAGTTGTAAATTGATAGTAAACTATATAAATTTGGGCTTTAAGTGAAATACATGTCTTGTGTAACATTGCCTTCAGAAACCAATTTCTCAACATGGGTTGGTCACATGGTATAAATAGGTACTGAAAGCTTTCTGTATCACTCAGTCAAGCTGCACATACTGGTTTGTACTTCACGTAATCTAATCAGATGTCAAATTCAAAGTTTCTTCAATGTACAGCATGAACATAAATTGATATTTTCATAAGATTTTGCAAAACTGTCTCCGCGCTAATTATTGGCGTAACTCACAAAATTTTGTCTGTTTCCCATGGTCTGATTTTCAGCCAGTTTCTCGGCAAGGGGGGAGTTAACTCTGTTTTATCTGCATGGAATGTTTCAATTTTGTGTACGCAAACTGTTCAATTTATTAATTTGTAAAAAACCATGACACGAGTTAGCTCGTCCTTCCTCGTCCTCTCTCGGTAGAAGTCGACCGTTCTCGAGTGTACGCATTTTTTCATCTCCACAGCATTTATAAAATTAAGTCCCCTTAAAACTGTGCATTTTCAGCGGAAAACCTACCGGGGTAGGGATCAACCCTTTGCCCTCTATATAGACATAAGGATCCACTTTCATAACGATGCTACTAATTTTCATAAGAAACTAAATGCAGATTTGTTGTATATGTGTGCATAAAAGACTGTCGTCAGTTTTTCGTGCGAACCTAAGTACCGCCTTAATTATCTCCGAAATGATTTGCTCAGTTAAAGTTTAACCTTAGAACGACCAAATTATATTTGCCATAAGAGTGCATTTAGCTTGGTAGGCCGTAGGAAAGACTAGCTGCAGGTATATGTGCAGTAAGGTTGCATTTACCAATTTTGAGAAAAACTAGTGGCATTTGATGAAACGGCCCCGTACGGTCTTTTTAGTCGATAGAGGGCAAATGGCACCTGCGTCACGAGAAATGCATTTTTTCTGCTCTACAAGTGTGTAATGAAGGAAATAGAGGAAAGAATCACGCGGCAGGAGGACAGAATCAGCTGCGGTTTGGGGCTCAAGCGAGCGTGGCGAGCTACACGCCACAGCTGGGCGACCAGAAAGCGGCTGTGAGATTTGCATGTGGGAAGCGCGTCCGCTAAAGTAGCGCTGGGCCAGCTTATTGCCGCTCGTAAGTGGTTATAAAAAGCTTTATTTGGTCCCAACGAACTGCCAACCCTTAGCGCTAAGTGCTAACTTCGCCTTTCTTGCATTTACTGTTCTCGTTGTTTCGGAGAACGCGTCTCCGTTACGCCATTCTGCGGCCTCCGTGTGGGGCGCACAGCTGCGATCTTTGGACTTCTTAATCTCGAGATTTTGCCCCCGCACAATGCTTTCTCGGTGATAAATGTTGCCGTTTTTATTGGTTCTTTGTGGAATACGCAAGATTTAGTAAACATGCATTAATGGAAGTTTTTGTTCAAGCTTCGTAAGATTCTAGCACACGCACCATTAAGTAAGGGTATTAATTAACTTAGGTTTTTGGTTAAGCATTCGAAGATGATGCAATTCAATGGGCTAAATACGTGCGGGTAATAGGAAGAATTCTGGAAATTATTTTAGTATTGTTTAATTCCGTGAATATTACTTTCACGTAACTTTCTGATTCCCTTCGGGACTGATAAATTTGCCTTTCAAATAATGAGAGACAACATTTTGTGATGTTCTTGTTTTTTATATTGGTTGCACTTTGAAGATTTTTTTCATATCTGAAAGTTCTCGTTTTGGGATTTTACATATTACACCCTTTAACACGCAGCAAGACGTGAAAATTTTTTTATCCTTGAAATTAATCATATAGTGAAATTAATCATATAGATAGTTCAGCTTCATTTGAACTGAATATACCAGTTCTTATCATCGGCGAGTAATATCCATCTCTAGTGGAAATAAGAGATTTAGAAGCATTTTATCGAAAACAAGCTTGGGAATTACGTGATCAAGCACGGTTCGTGTCTGCACACAGCGCATGCTCGAACCAAGACGATGTGTCTCCGTTTCATGCCGGTGTGTGCCACTAGTGTTATGCCGGTATATGCCACTAATGTTACACCGGTGTGTGACACTAGTGTTATGCCGGTGTGTGCCACTAGTGTCATGCCGGTGTGTGCCACTGATGTCATGCCGGTGTGTGCCTCCAGTGTTCGCGTCAGGCAGAGCTAAAGAACAAGCGTCTGCTGCCTCAGTGACGAGCTCACTAACTGTGTTCAGTTTTACTCGATTTCATATAAGACGGCAAGCAGCCTTGTGATCACACGGGGGCGTGGGGCTGGCTTATGCTTGTGCTGCTTCGTATGTCAGCGTAATTACACTATTTGAAAATTGCTACAATTATATTAATTATTTCTTAAAAATTTGTTTAATATGTAAAAATTTTTGTAACGTATGTTTTTCTCAATCTTCTGTGGTATACGAATTTTTGTTATATGTGAACATGGTATTCGAAAATACATTTCTACTTACCCTTCGACTCTCAAGATGTCAGCATAACGAATCAAAATTAGAAAATAACGTTAACTTGATATGTTATGAGCGAGTTGCCCTTGAACCCAAATAAAAAACACGTGAGCAATAGGCAGTTCAAGAGTGAGTACATTTTTGGGAGATACCGTGTTTGGATATGTGAAGTCGTACCTGCATGAAGCACTTGGCTATTTTTGTAATAATAAAGAAACCTGTTAGCTAAGCCTTTTAACAACGGAAATGTAAGGGCCGTGGTATATTCACGAAGTCGTTACAAACTCTTAACGCACATCTCTATTAATAAGGAGCCGGCTAGAAGCGCTTCCATGGAAGCCTTGTACGCATGCCGGATGGCTTATACAGCTTCGTGACACGCAGCAGCGTAAAATTTACCCCCGGTGAAATGATCATCTTACAGGAGAACATTTCAAGGTTAAAATAAATTGATGTTTGGGAAGCAGGAAAATTTGGCGTTGCTGTATTAATGATTGAGTTTGGCTGGCATCTGCATGCAGCCACGCCGCTGTCAATGAATTGCTGAGTGAAGGAGCGTCCCAAGGGCGTGATCCTGCCACCTGAATGTTGTCGTGCCTTTGTCGTGAAGCTGACCTTGTGGATCTCGTCCTCGTTTTTGTGGCTGCCATTAAACTTTTGCATAATATCTCAGGACTTCAAAGTCGTCCCTCGAGTGTCTGGTTTGGATCATTCATCTCTAGCTAAAATCCCGTTCGCTAGCCTTATTCGACTTAAATGTTACAGGATGATCTCGATTAATTTACACATCGGCTTTAATCATTAACTGAACTGTCCGTGATCAGTTGGGTT
>VOMN01064218.1:0-53325 GCA_014899125.1 Orchestia grillus
CGACTGCCTAGAAATACAGGGTAAATATGTTGTACATAACAGGTCCTGAAGTGAGTACTTCAGACAAAAGTGGTCCTGATGCGAGTACTTCAGGCAAAAGTGGTCCTGATGTGAGTACTTCAGGCAAAAGTGGTCCTGAAGTGAGTACTTCAGACAAAAGTGGTCCTGAAGTGAGTACTTCAGACAAAAGTGATCCTGATGTGAGTACTTCAGGCAAAAGTGGTCCTGATGTAAGTACTTCAAACAAAAGTTGTCCACATGTCAAGAATTTACGCTGAAGTAATCCAGATATGAAAACTAGAGATAAAATTCACCCATATGCGACTGAAAAGTGGTTCTGATGGTGAGTGCATTAGACGGAGGTGCCTGAAATGAGTGTCGCTTCATTCCAATACGAGTTATCAATAATTCTAGAAAGTAGTGCACAAGAAAATATTTTGTGTATAAATTAAACATTAAGATGTGATGATGCATATGTTGGTATATGTAAGATTTGTGTACATAATTGATCGCATTGTGTTACTTAGTGCTGGGAAATAGTTATATTCCTGAAATAAACTAACGTGAACTCATAATGTGGAGGTATAATTGGAGAAAATGTTTAAATTCACAAAAATCTTTGTTTTAGGTAGGAAATGATATATGTACAGCATTTTTTTAGTATTAATTTGAGTCACTTCCCAGGAGTTCCACTTGCGTTCATGAATTTTTCATAGACTCTCGATTTACTTTAAAATTTGGTCTGATCATCAAAGAATTGGGCCTCAAAGTTTCACATATTCATGCATATAATGTGTATTTACATTCTCAAGCTCAGTGTTTCGAGTTGCTTTAGTCAGTCGAATATAATTTATCATTCATTAAGTGGGGGGAGATATGAGTGGTCGCACATGAACATACTTAAAACTGGGAATTCAAAATCAATAAATTATGAAATGATTATAAGCTAAGGAACAAAAACAAAAATTAAGATTGCATTCAAATCATTCGTAAGTGACAAAGATATTGCATTGGCAATGAGCGAGATCTATAGAATTTGAAATCAAATAATAATCATGACAAATTATATTACATAAAAAACACTACCCATATCGCTTAGGTTTGAGAGGTAGCTTCAGTGCTCTCACAAAATATGCAAAGCTCCTTATGACCAATAGAAAAGGGAGACTTATTAACACGCGTCAAGATTGAAACCTTATTTCTTCATAACACGTCCCTGGAAAAAAAAGCTACAAGCATCGAAAACCGAACGATGTACTCTGTGTCAACTGTGTTGGAATTTGTACGTTTTTTCGTTTTCCCAAATTTAAGCACGATGTAACAGGGATAAACCCATGAAAAACTGAGCAAAAATTGAGGTATCTGTCAGGGACTCAAAGGGCTGATGAAAAAAATAGTATTGTTCCAGTGTTAAATTGAAGAATGGTGTTCATATATTGTGCAGAGCGGCCGCATCAGGTTCATGCGAAGCGCTTCTCCGCCTAGCGCAGATGCGCATGCGCACGGACGTAGCAAGCGGTAGACTTCGCTTCACACCCTTGCACTACGCCGCCACCTTCGGCCACCCTAGCGCCACCTACCTCCTCTGCAGGCTCGGAGCAGACCTTGGCAGAACTGGCATGGTAAATGTTCTCGGGCTTAACATTTTGAAACATGCATTGTTCGGCTCAAAAATGCTTTTTCCACAGATCATAGGCTTATTTTTTTTGTTATTCAGGGAATAAAATGGAGTTGTCACTGAACAGTAGGTTGCCAGTAGACAGAACTACACTTTGAAAGTACAATTCTAGTCAGTGTAATAAGTTTTGATAAAATTTACGTACGAGCTTGTCAGTTTGCAGGAATTTTAACGTTGTAACCGCGGCGCCATGCAAGTTGCCTACTTTAAGGGGATTACAATTTACCACATTTTTTCGTAAATGTATGTCGAGGGCAACATGGTGTTTGAAGTAAATCGCTTGTTTTTTATAATAGAACTCAAGTCTATAAAGTCTGTGGCTTGCTTTACTGGGCGAGTTTTTCATGAGCGTCAGAACTTTATTCAGTAATGCGACAGCTGAGGCGTGGAAGTGATTGAACAGAGTAGCTATCTTTTGCTGAACGTCTCATACCAACGACTTCGTATCTTAAACGGGGAAGGTATCGTGTTAACTATGCTTTACACAATTAAAAAAATTGCAGGATACATTCCCCGTGGAAAGTAAAAGGCTATAAGTCATTTTTTTGAGACCTTTATAGAACGAATGAAAGTAAAAAAAACTTATTGACTAAAGTTTTTCTTCGTAGGTTTTCATATCACATTAAAAACTTTTGATTTTATTTACAAGAATTCGATCTTGAATCGCATTCTTAATTTTTTATGGTAATAATAAAACTACAGCCATCAGTACATTTTTCCGATAATAAAATTAAAATTGTATGATGTTTAGGTTTTTCCGGTAACAATTAATACAAAACAGCATTGCTGAGAAACAATTAAAATAACACTCAACACTAAAGTAGTAACGAAACGGATATCAATCATCTTCAAACGTCATAAGATATAAATAAAGTAAGGCTCATCAATCATTTAAGTTATCAGTCATCTTCAAACGTCATAAGATATAAATAAAGTAAGACCCATCAATCATTTAAGTTTTGCAGGTCTCTCTCCATGAGACGTGAGACAGCGAGTACCTGAAAAACGCAATGGATCGAAGAGAAAAAAAATTGTTTCTTTATGGCGAATTTTTTTTCACGCTGAAATCAGCTCACTCTCTCAAGTCCCTGAAACCAGACATCTTGGGTCTGTAAACTCACGAATGTGAATATACAGGTTGAACCTAAAAGTTTTTTACACTGGTAAGTTCAGGAAATTTATTACGCCGCTGATTTCACATGAAAATCAAAAAGTCATAGAAACTTAAGGAAGGAAAATAGCTTTCGGACAAGTAAGACTCAAAGGATGTCAGCTTGAAATATTATTTTCTCTCCATGTTGAATTTCATAAAGATTGAGTGTCATTTTTTTTACCAGACACCCTAGTTCAAAAACTCTACAAATTTCTAATGTGCATAAATTATTTCTCATCGAGAGTAATTGCACAAAGTAATTTGACAAATTGTGGTTCCACTGCACTCCTAAGATGTTGTTCTTAATTCCGCAGATCAAAGAATGTCAAAAATGATCAAGTCGATGTCAATTTGAAAGTTACTCAGTATACGAAACCTTCAATTGTTGGAGTCATCACGTTGATTGCACTTAGCACTATACTTTCTACGACTCCAGTGCCTGTTCTCTATTTTGCAATCACGTACACTTTAAATTGTACAGTTAGCTAAAATGTATAATTTTACGATTTTGAGGCCGTCATTGTCCTACGTTTGTGCATTTCTTCGTCCAACGTCCCGAAGTACAAGAAATTATTCACAGCGGAAGAGAACTCATTATTATTGAACGCGTATTATCTGTACAACATAAAAAGTGCATTTTCTGTAGGACGAATTATTTTGTTGAATTATTTCTTTGATCGGGAGCTAAAAATTTCCCTTCAATATGTAACGAGTCTCTTCAGAAGTACCATAGTTCGCTTTCCTCCATTGATTTTTTGACGCTGCCTATTATTGCATCACATTGTATGTAACTTTAACTTCCCTGCATGTAAACTTTGTCATATTGGTATTGGCACAGGGAGGGCTGAGCCCAATGGGCTTGGCGGCCCGCAGTGGTCACGGCGAGGTGGTGGAGGTGCTCTTGGCATGGGAGGCGAGTCTCAAGTCGGAACGTCTTCTGCTGTCGGCAGCGTACCACAACTGTGGGCACAGCACCGCACTCCAACTCATCCGACGAGGTGTACTCAAGTTTGCGAGCAAGCGAGAGATTTGTGAAGTGCTCGACAAATGTTGTAGAAACCAAGAGTTAACTTTAGTCTCGGCCATCCTGAGTTCTCGTATTGATATCAATCTGTTCGCTACGAGGGACTACAACTCTGATTTCTCGTTTGAGAGGCGATCACAATACCCTGCCGAGGTCCAGAAGTTCTTATTTGAACATCAGTTGAAAATGACGGAGCCAGTGACGCCTCTGGTTCTTAAGGGGGCCAGCGCTGTGCAGAGAAGATACTACAGAAGAAGCAGGTCATTATAATGAAAACTCTTGGGACAAGCATCGTTACATTTTTTGACAAATAGTTTTCCTTGGAATTTTTGCACCTAATCATGCTAAATAAAGATTTACCTGATATAAAGTCAAATTATTTTAATCAAGTTTTGTATCACTCAGCGAATTCTTAGGGTACTTGATCTAGAGGTTTTACATTTTTTACTTTACAATGGAGACGAGCTAGGCTCTTACCTTCTGTGTTAGTTGAATAAAAAGTTACAATAAAACTTTTTCTAAATGAGAAACGTTTCCCTTTCCTGTACAAAAAGGCAAACGATGAGTTTATGATAAGACAGAAGATTAGGTTAATTATTGAACCCTAACTGAGACGTATTATTGCCAGGTCGAAGGTATGCTTTCACGTGCAACACGTGCAATCGTGCCGTGACAGCCATGGGCTGTCGCTACACGTCCAATCGTGCCATTTCACGTGCAATCATGTTGCACGTGAAAATTTCACGTGCAACACGAGCTTTTCTATGAATAAGTGGACAGGGTTTCATTGATACTACGATACATTTTAACACTTTGCCTCCGAAGTGGGTCATATACGGTACACGCGATAGTCTAACCTAATCTGATGTAACCAAAGCACTATCATGTATGAATAAAAATTTTCAAGATTTCGTCAAACTTCTGTTCATCAATCGAATAAGCTAGTTGTGATTAGAAAGAATATTAATAGAATAACCAAATTTGTGACAACAAAATTCTTAATTTTTATGTTCACAACGGAGATATTCGTCGATATTAAATTTTTCCTGTATGAAGAATCCCAGTCAGTGTTAAAATTAGTAACATGTTGCTAGTCAACATGGTTGTGAGGAAACGCACTCAATTTTTAGACTAAAAAATATACGCAGCTGGGAATTTCATCAGATTGTCCGGACAAAAAGAAATTGTATTCAGTCCATTTGTTATTCTTATTGCGCAAGTCTTTTGTACAGCACGAGAAAGGTTTGTTAAGATGATGTTTTTCCAAACCTTAATTTTTTTACAATTTTCATCAAGTCCTTAGTAAATAAGCGGCGAAGGCGATACCTATTTTCCATATTCATTTGAAATTCGCTTTTCATTGCATAACAATTTAGTCATTGTTTAAACATTAGATTTTCAGTTTTATGGACAGAATGTCTCCTTATATCTCCGAGAAACGTCACGTGAAGATTTCACGTGCAATTGTGGACTCCATGGCGTACTGGTAGCGCGATGAGCTCGTAACCGAGAGGACCTGGGTTCGAATCCCGGCTCAGGCGAGGCATTTTCACGTAACCAGGGAGCACTTCCCTTGGAAAAGGAAGCTTAAACCACACATTCCTCACATCCCTCACCACGCCAGTAGTTTTAATGCATTGAAAACTCAACGGTAAAACGCGTTGGAATTAATAAAGGTTCTTATTTACTAACTTGCACATGCCACGTTACTCGTACGATTCTATTTCCGTTAGTCTGACGAGTTAGAGCAGCAGACAGAATCTCAGCAGTCACCGACCCACTGCAGTGATGATGCCTCTCACCAAAATCGCCGGGTGATAATGATTACAGTTCACAGGTACCATGACCAGAAATGTTCATGACCACCAAACACAGCATGAAAAGTTACGTCATTGTAGTACAAGTAAATACTCGTACGTATAACTTAGATTTTTGACTGAATGTGTAAAGAACAACTTCGAAATAGCGCTTAGTGAATGAAAGGGAGAAAACTGAACTACAAGAGTTTTTCTCATCAATTTACTATACATTTTTGTTGCTAGAAACGAGTTTTCTCACACAAAACACCATTTCCCAGTTCGCTTCAGCTATATTTTTGCTCAAAGGGGATACTTACTTTTAAACACGTTCAGTAAATATTAGCCGTGTTTTCAGTATCTCCATTATTACGATCTCGATATGAGAGGACGTCTGCACTTGAAGCAGCCGGTCGCAGCAGGTGCTGTGATGCACGACTCCTGTGAACCCTCCAGGCTGACCCGATAGTGCTGCTCTATACGCTGTCAACTGCGCCAATGCACCTGCTGTAGATAAGCTTCTTGTATGTATGATCCTACAGCGACCTGTCAATCACGAATAGCAATAGTCAGTTGCATTACAAATACGTGTATTAGAAATTTGATACAGGCTAAGACTTTCATGAGTTATAAAAATAGGGTACTAATTCGTGTGTTACTACTGTTGACGGTTTTAAAAAAATTCTCGCGAAGTTTTCGAGCATTGAAGACTCGTGGATGACGGCGCTCTGTATAATTTGTATAATTGTTCACGGTATGAATTAGCTATCCATTACCGTTAAGAATCTATAACTTTGATAATCCAAGCACCAACGTTTGATTGCAGAGATAAATAGTAGGTAACTATGACACAGAGATAATTTAATCAAGAGGTCAGTTTAAAATTAACTTCATTCAGCCTCTGTGGCTTGAGTTAAATGTACAAAATTTTTGTACTTGTATCCTAGAAACTATTTCTCGCCTCGCGTATGTACGTGATTTTCAATGAAAATACGTTTTCAGTGTACCTATTCGGATATTGGTTGCGTGAGCGCTTCAGAAAGAAAAAATGCTACAGGACATTTATTTTAGAAGCATGGGACAATGCAGAAACCTGAAAATGGTATGCACTTCTTATAGTACCGTGCACTTGTGGGAAAATAACACATATTTTTGTTTTATAAAATATCTGTGTACGTGCGTTAGACTATGTAAGATTATAGCAGTAAACTTAACACTACGTGCACCTTTCTTTTTGTTCAGCCTTCATTTATAGTTTTCATTCAACACAGTATAGTAACACTTGAGTCACTGTTATGAATTTGCTGGTATCATTTCTCAAGGTTTATTCATATGAAAACAGACGTTTGAAGCATGTTTCCATCATTTCTAAGACAATACAGTTGATTTTACGCCAAAAACTGAACGGCTCATTATGAACATATGACTGATTGAAAAAATATGAGAAAAAGGAATAAAAAACATTAAAGTTCACATAATAACGAAACTCTGCGAATGAAAGTTCCTGCAGGTGTAACTGCACTGTAAATTCCTTCAACTGAAGATGTTCATTGATCATATTCTTCCAACAGCAAGGTATAATTTGAGTCTAATAGGTATTTTCTTTGTTGATAGAGAAATATTCAAAAAATGAGCTCATAATTCCTATGAAATTACTATCAACAGCTAATTGAAGGTCTTCTTGTCTCCAAAGAGCGGCCATCCTACATTCCTTCCGTACATTATACACAGAAATGTGACCTCTCAATTACCAAAACCACACAGAGAATACTATCAGAGAGAATAAAATTGAAATTCTTCAACTCACATTTTCAAAGTTGAGCGCAAGACTTTTTACGATTACCTTGTCTAATTTAAAGGAGGGGTGCCTTCTTGTCTCCTCTACGTAAAAATGGAGAACATTGTTGCCATGGTCGACTTTTGCTGTGCTGCTTATACGTCGCTCGAGAGACACGTGCGTTGGTGATCTGTTAAGCGCGTTACGCGATGCTGGTTACGCGCTTGTAAACTGTTATTACTTTTCCCAGCTTGATTTCAATTGTGAATTAACGTGTAATGCTGCATTTTGTCATAAATTTTTCTACAGTGTACTGTAAAAGACGGAAATCAGCTTTAATTCAGCTTTTAAGCTGTTGTGAATGCTTATTTGATAAATTGTACATAAGGTCCAGAGCATGCAAGAAACCGAATAGATGTATTCAATAATTTAAAGACTTAACAGAGGCGCTTAGTTGTAGAACATCAGTGACTGGCGAAATTATTCTGACCAAGAGACCATCAAAACAGATATGAATTTGATATAAGTAGAGAAAAATAATTATCTAGCAACGTATACAAAATTCGATAAAATACAATTAAGCAAAGAGCAATTAAATTTGGACTCTTACTGGCATTAATTTGGGCTGCAGTCTGAACTGATCGTGAATCAGTCGCTGTGACAGTGTTGGCTGCAGTTAAAGAGCATGGATGAACTTTAAAGTTTTATATATAAGAGTCAATCGTAAATAAAATTAGGTCGAAAATATTTTGGAGTATTTACTCTAACCTTTAGCGAAAAGTACTTAAAAATCAATGTCGATTCCAGCAAGACCTTGCCCTTTTCGCTTCATCACATGTGTAAACACTAGCACCTCATGTTTGATATTTGATCTCAAGCGACATATGGTTTCCTTTTACTCCAGACAAGAACCCTCGCGGTATTTTGATTTGCTTTGCTTTGAATTACGAGGTGTCAGCCACTACTTACTCAACTTGAAACCTCCGCATTATGTATTACAAATAAAAATATCACACGTGAAAAAGGAAATAAAGTCAATCAACGACAAACTTCTATTTAGTTTCCAAAATTCGTGTGACTATTTTATATTTCAACAATTATGAGCCATACTTCAATGCCACTCAATTTTATGAATATATCACGTGTCATTCAGGATTTCTTTCCCATCACATTATGATTATCATTTATGTACGTGAAAGAAATGTGCCGAGCCACTTGAAAGAGATATGAAATGAGCAAACAGAGCCGGCCCCTGCCAGGTGAGCTTGAAGAGGGCCCGTGCGAGAGCACCTTGACAATCTCTTTCTCACCTGTGACCATGTGTGGTTAGAACCCGCCTTCGAGTACATCGTCTGGGAAAAAAGCGACGTCAGAGTCAGAATTTCAGTGCACTGACTTGGACCGTGCCTATTACGTGATACTTTGTTGCACTCTATTACCACAATAATTATGAGAAAATATTTCTGAGTCAAAAGTAAGCCAAAATTTCTCACGGGTAGGAATTAGCGTACTCTAGATTAGATATCTTTACGTCTGAACCGTCATAGTGTTGGGTATATAATAGGCGGTTGCACGTGTCAGACTTATTTAAAGCAGGGACTTCAACGAGGGTGTTTTACTGTCACAGTTTGGTCCATTCTTTTGTACGACGAAAATTCACAACATGAATAGATCAAGGATATTTTGCTCGGTTTTAGTAATACTCTCGGCACTGATTTGTTTAGTATCCATTACAACAGCTACTGAGTATCAAGACTGTGGTAAGTCTCCTAACTCTTTGCCAGCTTCGTTATTTAAAATAATGAAATTCGAAAGAACATTTTTAGTAAAAACGAAATCGTAAATATACGGATATTCTCTGCCTAGAATCTATCTACACAAAGCACAGCTCAATCAACAGGAGAAATTTGTGTGAACATGATGTGTTCCTTTGAATTGAAAGTGTGGTTTTAGTTCACAGTTCACATCCATTCTTGTTCTATAGGCATCGAATTTGGAACTCAGCTGAAATCTTTGCAAACATGCAGGAAAGTATTTGCAAAATCTTGGCAAAATTTAACGCTAAATCTAATTTGACGTGCCGCTGCTGTCTTTCGTAAAAAAATTCAGATCCAAACTCATACGTAGGAAAAGATCGTATTTCGAGGACAAAGTTCGAGCGTTAGTATTTCATAATGTATAGATTATAAAATTATACTTTTTCATCATAGTCTCTTAATTCACAGTTGGAAATAACGCATCAAACTGATTGTACAATCTTAAATTAACGAAAACGTTATAGACTCTCTGAATACCTCAAAGAAAAAATCTAACAGACCACTGAAGTCTCATCATCGGCTCTAGAAAGGCATAAATACTAATCGAAAGGATAGAATGAATAGAAAGGTACGGAGCAAATGTGGTTTAATTAATACATGGCAGGATGGGACCATTAGTAACACCCAGGGCGAGAGGTAGACCCAGGAAGAAGGGCCTAGCGACTCCGGCATCTGCTGGGTACTCGTTTGATATTGAACTGAGTGTTAGTTGTGTTTACTTCTCAGCAGATCCATTTCCTACTCCTTCAGGTAAATTTTGTTTACTTCCAAGCAGATCCATTTCTTACTTCTTCAGGTAAATTTTGTTAACTTTCCAGTAGATTCATTTCCTACTCCTGGTAAATTTTATCTACCTTCCAGCAGATCCATTTCCTACTCCTTCAGGTAAATTTTGTTTACTTCACAGCAGATCCATTTCCTATTCTTTCAGGCAAATTTTGTTTACTTCTCAGCAGATCCATTTCTTACTCCTTCAGGTAAATTTTGTTTACTTTTCAGCAGATCCATTTCCTACTCCTTCAGGTAATCTCTGTTTACTTCACAAGAGATCCATTTCCTACTTCTTCATGTGAATTTATCTCTCACAGTGCGAGGGTGCGTAGGTCAGAAATGTCGCTGCGCGAGACGTACGCTGAAATATATTGGCTCTCTTCACTAAATGATATGTAATGTATTACCTTCAGCGTTTCAACTTGCGTGACAAATAAAAAATTGCTCATGTAAAATTCGAGCTGAGGTAGCCGCAGGCAGTGAGTGAAGTTTAGATCAAATATGATGTGTGCTTGCAAAATAATACGAGTATGTAACTTGTCAGGTACACGAAAAAATTGTTCAGCTTTCGTATTAACAGGCTGGATATTTGTCATTTCAGGCAGCAGTATGATGAGCCAGGTATCATAATTCATATTTATTCGTACAAATTTCGCCAGGTCCCCCCAATATACTGGACCTAGCAGTTATTACAGTGAAGTATATAAATTAATCAGTTTTTTTTCTTTGACTCATTTACATCAATCATATCTATCATAACTGCTGCAACAAACACATATCACTACAGTCAACAATCGCCAAGATCAAATCGATCGCATTGGTCTCAACAGTTATAAAATTTCGTCCTTTATACAAATTTTGACACGAAAAATCTACGTTCAGTCTCTTGAGCATTGTAAGTCTGTCCGACTCCCTCGGGTGCCTCTCATTGTCTCTCAAGGAAGCGTTATACAAGTCATAGAAGCTCAATAATAACATCAAAGTAAGAGCGTATTTTTGATACCCTGAATGCGTGGTGGAAGTAATCATCTACACGCTTCATCGTAGACTTTTATGAATAGTGTTCGCTTTTCAATCAAGTACTCTAATTACGATCCTATACTCGTGGGCTCAAACTCGAATGAAATGATAACGTGAATTAATTTCACGATGTTCTCGATAACTAGGAGTATGAATTTTTATATGCTTTTCCTCGCTCAGCATGCCTGAAGTTCGACCTGTTCACGGAAGTTAACAGGGATTTGGAGCTCTTGAATTCTGGTCCAAGAAAAGTGAAATTGCGGTTGCATCTCAATTGTTGCCGGTGGTACTTCCGTTATGAGGGTAAACTATAATTTTGCGCAAATATAACAAGTGAAATACATATTGTAAAGTTTCATCTTCTGGGAAATTGTTATTTTCAGATTATATTCTATTTAGTATGAAAAAGTTCGATTGGAAGAGGTTACTATTAAACGACATTGCTAAAAGTTTTTTATTCATTTCTTCAACCTACTACGAAGTCCGGCGGTTAATAAATACTAGGACCAATTCATTATAAATCCAGCTGATATCTTTCTTAAAAATTGACTCGTTTTCTCTGAGAATCCAAATTAATTCAGCAAAAATCTCTCTACAAAATAAAATGTACCATAAATTTCCGGATATACCGAACAATTTTGAAGTATGTACATCAAGATAATAACGCGGGAAAATGTCACGTGCAGGTTCAGAGGGCACGATCCTGTCGGTTGACGTGTCTGAATGTGACATCCCTCCTTGTGTCGTCGCTCGGCCTAACAACTACAGCATCGGCATTACCTTCATTGCTGGTAAGCAGCATGTGATGTGTGCTTCTGTCCTGTTCATAATTACCTTCATTGCTGGTAAGCCAGCAACATGTGATGTGTGCTTCTGTCCTGTTCACACTCCAACGAGGGCATTGACTGGACCTTGACTGCACTTTGGAATTCAATTGTATGGACGTGCATTGTACAGTAGGTTTCCAATTAAAGCTGTACGAGGGATTACGTTAGCAAGCATTTGAGACATTTATTAATCACAAGTAATATACATTGGACACAGCTTTACAATCAAATGAGAAGTGAATATTAAACTGGATTCAGAATATACACCACCAGTGGGCTCAAATAAGCTACAAGGCTTTTAGGACCACCNTAAAATACATTTTAAAACTATTATATCTATAAAACTGAAAACGGTAAAGAGAATTCAGAATGAATCATTAATTCAGAATGAAAGAAAAAATTTCAAATTTTCTACCAGTGTATCTATTTAACCGACAATTACAATGAATTCCTTTTAAAATTATCCTCGGTAGATAAATCACAATATATTCCTCGGTTTGGTGACCTACCGTGGCCCCCTCGATCACCAGACCTAAATGCTCTTGATTTCTTTCTCTGGGGATACTTAAAAGAAAAGGTTTACATTGAAATGCCTGATACTGTACAGCAATTGAAACAAAAAATCATTCAAGAGATCAACAACATTTATCTAGAGACATTAATGAAAGTAATAAACAGAACCGTTGAAAGAGCACGCCAATGTTTGACTAATAATGGAGGACATGTGAAAGATATTGTATCCCGTAGTTAAATATGCTTTATTGTTTCATACTTAAATATATGCAGAACTTTGAATTTTTTTCTTTCAGGATGAATTAATTAATTCTCTTTACCATGTTTAGTTTTACAGCAATAATAGTTTTAAAAAGATAATTTACTTATGAGCCACCCTGTACAAATAAGGATTTTTAACCTACGGTACATTAATGTTTAATTTAAAAAAAGCCTAAGTCACTCAACTATGTAGGTTACAATAACTGCATAAGTAGCTTCAAATTACAAATTAGGAGTCCAAACATAGGGTGAGATAGCAATTGAAGTAACACACTAAATACATACATATAATTGAGTATTTATCCACATAGGTCTACGTACATAGACGTATTAAGGTACAAAAATGGTACGAGTTAGTAACTGAAATAAAGATTACATCAAACACATATTTTAATATACATCCACATAGGTCGTCACACTCAGACTCTCGTATATTCCTTCAATAGAGTGAGAGAAGGTAGGCCTCAGGATTAGCCTTAAATGGTTTACATGAGGTATTTTGATGTGAGTTGGGAGGAATGGAATCCCAAAATTTAGTGCCTTCAAAAAGAATGCAAAGACAGGATTTGGAGCTTGAGTAATAAGGAAGTCCTCGGTCATTACAGTTCATGGGGACATGATGGGCATGGGGACACTGATGATCACATGCGCAGAATTGGGCAGAAATAGCTTCGTGAAGGTTTGGATAAATGCTTGTTCTAATGGTTTTAAATATAAAATTTCCACGTGAAAATTCATAAAGGCCGGGCAGTTTCAGAATTCCCATGCATTTGAATGTCGTTATTGAAAAAATATGCATAAATCTGTGTACATAGCCCTACGAGGATATATGTTCAAACATGTTGTGTGTATGTGGTCCTGTGCTCGATTAATATCTCATACCATTCTTGTAACTCATCACAGGTCAGAGATAATACTTCTCTTGTTTTATAGGAGTATACATGCGTTCGTGAACGTCGACCTATATACTCAATATACTCAAATATGTTGATATATACCCAAATATGTGTATGTAAGGTATGTAGTCTCTTACCTAAATTGCTAAATTCATTCCATGTTTTGACCCTAATATTTAATTTCAACCAACTCATTGACGTCTTGTAACTTACATACCTGAGTGTAACTTTAAGCCAAAAAAGGCTTAAGGCTACAAATTAATCATTGATGTACTGTAAATTGAATGCCTTCATTTCTATATAGGTTGCCCTAGAAGCCTTGTAGCTTATTCGGGCCCACATAGGGTATATATCCAGATCCCGGTTCTTCGTCATTCCTCATTTGATTGTAAACCTGTATCTGATGTAAATTACCTGTGGGAAATAAATGTTTCTAAATGTTAGTGTGCTCATTGTGGCTCAAGTGTGCGCTCTTAGGGCTTCTTTTTATAGAGTAAAAAAGTTGTTTTACAAAACTTTATACGAATGAATGATGTATGTTTACTGAAAGTCAAATGTTTGTCAAGGATTATTCCCGGAAACTTTGAGTGATCAGTTATATTCTACTATTAGTGAAGTTAGTTATAGTGTCTTGGTGGTAATTCTGGCACTAGGAAATTTGCTTCCCTGGAGAAATACTGGATAATTTTCAGTGTTCTAAGAACACGAGATGAATCGAGCTAACAACATTTACTGCTTGTGAAAGAAGAATATTTACTGTAAATATTTACAATATTTACTACTCGTGAAGCAGTGCCGTTTTACTATAGCTCAACTAATGAAAGCTATTTTCCAAACGTAGGAGATTGTGCTGGCATTCGAAGAATTAAGTATAAGCAAACACCTCTCGGGCAAAATTACGGACGTATTTAAAAATCTAACTTTTTTGGTGCAGTTTTAAGTCATTGGAATGAGATAAAATCCCCGGAATGGGCATCATCGGAAGAACTTTTTGACGTTCATGCACTGCACTGATATCGAAGTCTGAACCTCAGCGGTGCTGAGGGGCAGCTCGATCAGTCCTCTTGGTCCTTCTAAAACTGTTAATGATTGAAGTGAGCGTAGATGCTGCTCGATGGTTTTCATGGATTAATCTAAAAAAATCGTATATCTAGTTTTTGGGCTTTTAAATTGGGTTAGATATTTTTATACTTAAAATTTAAACTCCTAACTTTAGAAATAATAATATCTTTTCTTCCTATTGAGTTTTTGAAATAATACGGATGTAAAAATACCTGTAGACTCAGGTATATGTATATGAATATACATATACCTCAAAAACAGCTGCGATCCCACAAAAACAGAAGCTGTGGACAACTTCTGCTATCCCACAAAAATTCATGAACCCCTTATATTATTTTCACCTCTGAATGTTAGATTAGCTATACGAGTCACTTTTATATGCAAAATAAAGGCGTTCAGACACTCAAAAGAGGTGAAGGAATTTGCAAGTCGTGACAGTTAATTGCCAGGGGTACAAAAAAATAAATTGATTGGCTAATACAAGAGGTAACATTATTGCAGTTTTGTCTTGTTCCTAGGTTAAAATAAAAATTTCATTTTTTTTTGTAACTAGGCAAAAGGGAAAGAATAATTTAAATGCTAGAAGTTTCTTTCTGTAGGCAGGTCAACGAATTTTCAAATTTACCTGTTTTCAAGATAATACCAGTAATAAATATAATACAACCACACTCCAAAAACAAAATTTCAAGAGAATAATTCGTATTTTCTAATGTTTCCCAAGAAGAGCAGTTAAGAAATACACTCAATTGTCAGGATTAAGAATTATAAAACGTAGTGTAGCTGATGCAATTGGTGGCTGCAGCAAAGAATGCAATTTGTACGTATGTATATGACGTAGTGTAGCGGATGCAATTGACGTAGTATATGACGTATATGACGTAGTATAAGACGTAGTGTAGCTGATGCAATTGGTGGCTGCAGCAAAGAACGCCGAGACTCTCAACACGGAAATCATCGCCATCGTGGGGGGCACTGAGGAGGTGCCCTGGCCCGCCCCCAGCGCCTGTGGCCTCCTGGGGGACTTGGGCTGCCCCATCGAAGAAGGCGTCACCTATCCTTTCCTTATGACCATGCAAGTCTTACCGGAGTATCCTGAGGTATGACCTAAGCCTTAATTTCTTTGTGTCATTACTACGCTTGTGGAAGCTGAAGTAATTAATATCCCAGTCTAACCTTTTCGCCAGAGATCTATAATTTTCTAATATTTTTGCCTCCCAATTATTTTGATTACTTATTTTATAAAGTTATTCAGTGATGCACTTAGATTGTGTTCAAATCACATTGATGCTCCAGATAAAATTAGTCTTACAAAAGCACATTTTGATATAGTCAGATATACAATGAACTCATGTTGAGCGTAGGGAAGGGGACAACATAATCTTTAAGTTGATTGCTGGTAAGAATATCTACAGGTTAAATGAAGTTCGCAGTCTGAACTTCAATTTAATCTCCATCAAACGTACCAAGCTTTTGTGTATTTCTTGCATTAGTTTTTTTTTAACATAAATTACTCAGTTTTGAGCAATAAAATCTGGCAGAAATGTTGAAAATACTGACATGGGCATACGTGCAACTTTTGATTAGTTTTGCGCAGTATTAAACAAACTAGAACAACGCCATCATTTAATGAACGTACCATACTTTTGTTTTGTGCCATGCAAGTTTTCAGTCAAAGGGAATCGCCGTAAGTGCCTTTAATGACCAA
Organism: Orchestia grillus; assembly: GCA_014899125.1. Classification (NCBI taxonomy): domain Eukaryota; kingdom Metazoa; phylum Arthropoda; class Malacostraca; order Amphipoda; family Talitridae; genus Orchestia; species Orchestia grillus. The sequence goes on from VOMN01064218.1 coordinate 16,301, forward strand.
GAAAAGGAGGAGATTGCGTCTAAAATTAGCTGTTGATGAATCTGTGAGAGATGTAGCTGCTACTTTGGGCTGTGATGTCCGTACTGGGAAAAAGTATCTCAGAAATTCTGAAGCCAAGGCCGAAAGAAAAAACAAGGGAAACTGTAGGATCCTGGCGAGACGTGATTGTTTATAGTGAAACGGGAGAAGCGCATGGGCCCTCACTCTACAAGCAAGAATATCTTTGAGAATATTAGACTAGGCCATGCATCGAAAACGACTTTTATGTCGAACGCTGAGAAGCATGGCAAGACATGTTATGCCCGATATGACCCACTCTGAAATAGAGACATAAGAACTCTCGACTCGAACAGGAAAGAACATACATGAAATTTGATTTTAAACACGTCCTCTTCACTGATGAGATGCATGCTACACTCGACGAACCTGATGAGTCGAGCAAAGTTTAGGTTCCAGAATGGGCTTCCCGCTCCTAACATTTTCGTCGTCAACAAAGAGGAGGAGGCGTTATGATATGGGCAGGAATTGTTGTCAATGAATTAGTGGGCCCTTTTAGAATCCCTGAATGTATAAAACTGACTGCAGTTGCCAATGTCGACTTTCTGAAGCAGATGGTTGTTCTGTGGTTCAGGAGGAGGTCTCCAGCCAGCACAAGGAAGTTTGTTTTTATGCATAACAATGCTCTGTCACATGCTGTAAAAAACTGTAGTAAGCAACTGTATCAAGCTCGCTCACTGTTAATTCTTGGTTTTCACAAAGGCATCCCATCCAGACTGACCAGTTTACTCTCAGGTTTCTAATGACGGGCAAAAGTTTCGTCGCAGGCTACAATTCTTTTCAGAACAGCATTCTTTTCTTCAACAAACTGAACTCTCAATTTCTGTTCTGCCATCAAAAGGCGATGGACCCACCTGACACCTACATGACGGAGCCGAAGTTCTTTCGTAATATTTTTTATTTGAAAGCTCTCATAACTTATTTTAACTTGTGCTGCAATTTCAGAAATGGTTTAACGTCGATCGCGTCCAAAATGGGCACAAATTGTTCTAATGTCCTTGTAATGCTTGGCTGAGGACAGCGATCATGTTTTTATTATGATCAACTAGTTCCCGTCGCTCCTTTAGTTCCTCAATTCTGACAAACACTCGAGCCTTTCACAGAGTTCGATCCCTAAATTGTGCAGTCCATTTTCGCAGAATTTCGACTGGTCGTAGGATTGGCTCTCCCCACTCCAGACAACCTAACTAAAGCGCTCCGGCAGCTCACGCGCGTTCCCTCCAAACTTACGCGCATAAAAGTAATAGTGTCGTTTATGTTTGATCCACTCGTGATAGGAATGAACTTCAGGCGCAGTCGTTTGGCTAGATTTCATAGTTTAAACACCAATGTATCGTGAATTTATTATTTTTAAGTTTCACAACAAATTTTTGTTGATTCAGATGCACGCTTATTTTCAAAACTTAGCTCTGCTGCAGTTTATTCTAAAGTTTACAATCCAGATCAGGGTCACACTAATAGCATTTGAGACCCTAATAGCAATTTCAAATTCCTATTTGCACTTTTATTCACGCATGCCCGTATTTCTTACGCTCTAACGCATTCAACAAGCAGGCACACAATTTACTTTTAAGTTGACTCACAAGCTAAGGGAATTCAAAATATTTTTCCTGATGTAAACTCAACTTAATAATTGTTACGTGAGCTTTAAAAAACTCCCCTTGCTACTTCGATTTATTTGTACGTAAATATGAAAACTGAGAGACCACATGAAGCCTTACTTCTAACTATTAAATTCTGTTGTTCAAAGATCAATATATAATTACGAGTTTGATGCTGACGCGCCTTCAAAAATGCGTGCAGATTAGCGTGTTGGTGAAAGTACAGCTGGTCGACGAAGAGGACGTGATACACGCCTGCGTCATGGTGCCTATCACCGTCGTCTGAGCCCAGGGTAATTTTTCTGCGTTTAGGGTAACTTTCTCCGCTACCACCTTCGTCTCCAGCTTGAGGTCCTTGTATATTTTCATTTGGGAATGACAAGAAAATGTTTCAAAGAAAGAAATAAAAATAGAAAAAGGAGCTATAACGCTGAGGATGAAGAGGCAAATAGGTTAAATGGATTTTACATAGTAGGTGGAGTGTAGGGAAATATGTAGAACAGTACACGCGTAAGAGACAACACTCACAACAGACGCGCAGCGGCGGATAACCCCTGTTCACGCACACATTTTTCTCCGGGTTTAAAATGACTAATCGATGTTTATTTTTAATGCACTTTAGGAATTAAATAAACTATCATTATAAGCACTAACCAGATTTGAATTTAAACTTTGAAAAGAGTGTGTTTACCGCGAGAAAGTCCCTGCTTAAAGCTGTGATAGTTTTCACTTGGAAACAATGTGTAAGAAGAAGATCGCTCATATAAGGGATGCGAGAGGTTTGAGTTTTTATACTCAATATTTGAAGCTTCGATAAAAAATTGTTGAGAACTGTAAAGCTGAAACCAAATGTAGACAAATGTCTTTTTTTCTCAATAGGAAAAATAAAAAGACAATAACATTTTTAATACTGTTTCATTCAGAAATGATCTTAATTAGCGATAACTTATTGTATCGAGTAACTTTAAATACTCATAAAGATTATTTGGAATTTTGTAGATGGTGTATGCAATTAGCTCACATGTATTCAAAATTGATCATTTTGTTTGTTTCTATGGGCGTAAATGTTGCCCAATGATTAGAATTATTCAATAGTGAAATGATCGCCATATCACTCTATGAAATACAGAGGGTACTAATAATATTAAACTTGCGGACATACCGGTACATAACATGTATGATGAAGGGAAAGGTAACACTCATACAATTGCAAGAGAGTTTTTGCATCTACACTACTCTATGAGTGATGCTTGTCGATGTGAAGAGAGTGTCTATGTGTTTATTAGATCTTATAGATCTTTCGTGTTTGTGAGTGTTTCTTTTAAGTATCTTATTAAAAAATAATTTTTTAAATGAACTTCCTTTGTTATTATTTTCCTTGACTGGTTAAAACAAAAAAAATGCCATCCAAAATGCCTTTAAAAGATTGACAGAAGCTTTGAATTTCTGGCCAAACCATTGACACTACAGGAAACATTTTCCTCCGTATACCGGCTTTCAGGGATCAATTTTAAACAAATAGATTTGGCTACGCGCATAAATTTGTACGGCATGCGGGGCATTAAACGCTCATCGTCTTTAACATTCGTTAGGCAAGAAATAATGCGATTGTGTACACAGGGAATTTTACGTGGTCCTGGTCCATGTCAGCCAAATTTGTTCTCTGGGCAACCAAATGTACGCATTGAAGTTGTATTGATATTATCGAAGACAAACGACTATTAACAGTATTATGTTACTACGCTAGTTCATGAGGGGTGGATACGTCGTTTATTTTTTAGGAGAAACTACAGGGTGTCCATAAAGTATCCTTACATTTTTAAAATTTTCATTACGAAGAGTGTGAATAAGATACATTTATTTTACTTAGTTCGTCGTAAATAGTGGTTATCAAAGTTTTGACTTCATTTAATGTACCTCTATATGGGCACCATTAGTGAGTTTAATGTACCTCTATATGGGCACCATTAGTTGGACGAACAACATCAAGACGGTAACTCGATGCCTAGCCATGATCATCGTAGCGTACGGCTTCCTCAATGGTTGCGATTATCCTGTGCAAGAGTACAGAAATACTATGCATCTTTGTTCGATGCACGATGTCTTTAACATAGCCCTTTAGAGAGAAATCAAGAGGTGTGATATCTGGCAATTGTGAGGGCCACGGAATTAGACCATTTCTTTCAATTCATTGCCATGGCGTTCCAATTTCCTAGAGTTCATTCAAAAATATGCCACTTCCATGAACAACATGCCTGAAACACAAAAATATGTTATGACAAACAAGTTTAACCCTCATTGCAATGAAAATATTGCTTCAATTGCCCGTGTGAATGACTTTTAAAGCTGTAAAAAGACTTGAACACCCTGTAAATTCTCTCCGAAGTCATGGTCTAGCCTGGAGCAGGAGGTGAGGGAAATGCTGTGTTCAAGTTCTCTAACCTACCTCCGTCTGTTTGGTTAATTTAATGAAAGTAAAATCTGCTAACTACTCCACCCTTGAAAATTAGCATCATTCACGCACACGTGTTTTGCTTATGTACTTGCCACTTCAAAACTTTCATGAACCGCATGATTATTGAATACAACTTCCTGTAGCGTTTGTTTGTGGTGCCACGACAAAACCCCGNCACATTCAAACCCCGGCCCATCCAAACCCCGGCCCATCCAAACCCTGGCCCATCCAGACCCCGGCCCATCCAAACCTCCCGCAGAGTTGTCACACGGGGCAATTTTTTCCGGACGCTCCGCAGTGAAAAGTATAACTCATTTAAAAACATACTCAGATTTCTTGCCGAGTAGCGATCCTTGCATATCATTCAACCACATACGAATGTTGCATAACTCAAATAGGACGTCCATACACTCTAAATTGATTAGTGACAATCCAATATTTTTATGGAACTCGATTTACAGTACATACTTCACGGTGGGCAAATTCTAGACTCCCACCAGGTAGGCAAATCTGTCCTGCAATTATCCGGTATAGTAAAGTTAACGTTTTGGGCTTAGCGGAGAACTATCAGATACGAATAACTGAGGTCTAGTCCTTTAGCCTCAATATCCGAATTTTGCGCTCTCCGATGCAAGATTTTTTAACATGTCCCTATAGAATGAAATGCAGAGGTTCGTGTTTTTACTTGCGAAAATGTGGTTTTGAGCTGAGTTTCAATATGTGCTCCAAAAAATTTTTCTTTCTGTTTTGTGTCTAGAAACGAAGAAAATTAATTCTTCTGTATCTATTCTGCCGCTCAGTGGCTAAATTATCCGGTCAAAACGGCCCCAGCCCTAAAAAAATCCCAAGGACCGGTAGTTAGAACTTAGAAATGCATTTTGTGTATCAGATAAATTAAGATTCATTATGTTCTAGAATGATGGCACAGGTATTTTCCGTAATTTTTCAGCTTAGCAACAGCAACTGCGAGACGGTATTTCTCAATGACTACAGCGTGATGTGAGTGTAGCCGTTATAGTGGATATTGTCTCCAAATGTCATCGCCACTCTACGTGAACGTCAACATTTTCCGAACCTTCATGCAGCGCCGCTACAGGCAGTCAAGGTTCCGGAGGGGGATGTATTGAATTGGTAAAGCTCTACAAATGTGATCCAGGCTACGGTCGAGTGGGATACAGCTCCGTCTATATAAATAGAATTTTATTATCTGTGAACACCTTATTGAAGATTGTCATTATTTGGATAGGTCCGGTATATTCAACGATGTCGACACACAGGGTATAAATATATCATGCTCAGAAAATATGAGTCATACTTTCAAGTGGGATGGTCACAATAGTAACCAGATTTCAATGGTATTAGAAATAGAGGGAAATAACTTGCGAAGAAACTGATGCTAAACTCTTCTTAAATCTTCCATTCGACGACATCAATCAGTGTTTGCTTTGCATACAAACTGTAAGCATGTTAACAAGACCTTCTAAAAATGTATACAACAAGGAAATATATCAAACTGCGATACAAGTTTTGAGCTCTTCTTCACAGCAGTGAAAAATTTAAAAAAATCGAGACAAGCATTTATTAGTCTTCAATAAAAGCACCATTCATCTCAACGACACCTCCGCATCTCCCAATAAGTAACTTGAAGCCTTTTGTAATTGACAAATGAATAAAAAATACTTAATGCAAAACACCCTTTGGATAAAAAACATATGTTCCAAATTGAGTTTCTTTTTTTTTGTGAGGCATGTGCGCTTTGCACGCGAGCTCTGTGTCTCATACCTTTTATGGTCTCAAACATGTCTGCCGTCGACCTCCGAGATGTCTTGCTTTGGTTAGATGACAGAATGACAGGTCCTACGTTGTCAACAAACATGCTTCTTGTTCGATCTGTTTTTTTTTGTCATATGAGACAATCGTCCATAGTTTTGAATTGAAATTTTCGTACTAAATGTGTTTTCTTCTTCTATTTGCTGAGAGTGATATTGCGTTGACACATTTACAAGTAAACTGCATCGTTTGAGAATCGTTCTAAAGTCTGCTTGGAAAACCTCTGATTGTGAAACCAATTTTGATTTTTACACAGCAAATAATAATCATAATTCATAGCATCTTGTTAACAAATGAGCAGCGGTTATCGGCTTCCATCGCCTGTTATCGTAGCGGAAAGTTACGTAACTGAACCCTGGAATAGATTATTCCACAAAATAGGGATAGAGTGTCACAAAAAAAAGCGCTACCACAGTTTATTCATTCGTTATGTGTCTATCAAGGATTGAATATTTCTTAAATGTGAACAAAGAACAACATTAACGTATCAATTTATCACTTAGTTTTACGGTACTTAATTGTACGATGCTTAATGAATACATTCAGATCAATCACAGACTGGTAACACTTTTTAAGCCTATGCGTATGCATAAGAATGTGGCGACAGTAAGGCAGGCACCAGCTGACCAGATGTTCCAGTCCGTCCGAGCAGGTGGGCGATGTGAATCCGATGTCCTCATGCATCAGTGCTCATTACTGGCACGTGGGCTGGGGCGCGAGAGGTAAACACAGGCTGTTCACGCTGTGATTAGTGCAATATATTGACGTGTAAGGAGCTGGGAGTGTCGCGCGAGTTGTCCTTTAAAAAATAGCGAAAGTCTTGCGCATTTAAACAGCACCATTTTATCTCAGGTGCGGAATTTATCAGTTAGGTGGCGCTTTATTTAACATTTTAAATGCCATCCCACGGAGCCCACGTTCAGATGTTACCGTTTGTTCAAGTTTTCCAATCTAGGAATTACATTTTTAAATATTATCATGCACCAGATTTTTCTACGAAATCCGGTCATTTTATCCGTTCTGTCTTTTTGGCACTTGTAACGTGCGTTGTTTTGAAGTTCACGCGCAACAACGAAGAAATTTGTACGCGTATTCTATTGAGCGCATTGTTTGACATGAAGAAAAGCGCAACTAAAAGAGAAGACAAAAGTGTTGAAATCTACTGACAAGGAAAACCAGAAGCTACGTGAGTGTATAACCATAAGTTGATATTTGTGAGCATAGCGCGTTGAGGAGTGAGCTCGTGCATAAAGGTAGAACGTGTGCTTGCATAATGCAGGCGATCACATTGTCATACATATATGGGGAAAGTGGGTGTCGGTCAGTGGGTGTGGGTATGTGCATAGGTGGTGTAGGTAGGAGTGAGCGCCAATGAGTAACCTACTCTATTAGCACTTACGTGAGCTCTTCAACATTAATTTTTAATTCCTATCGGTATAATTCAAGACGAATCTGTACCTGTGCTTTTGTTTCGAGACGGACTGTGGTTGTGGAGAAAACGAGATAAATTTCCCTGTACGAACCGATATCAAATGCTGCTGTCGAGCGTTGGCCAAGCGAGCGAGGCGTCGTGTGCTTTACTGCGTAGAACGAGTTTGCGGTGCGTCGCTTCGGCTGTGATGGTCTCTCGTACCCTCAAAACGTGTTTATTCCTCATAAATATGATTTTCTTGTCGTAGTTCATGTTATGAATTAAACCTTCATGGTTTATGTAATGTGTTTTTCACGCTAGCGAACACATTTTGAGGAAACTCATAGTTTATTAGGTTACTCCTGCCACCTATGGTTACCGTTACTACTCCCCAAGTAAAATCTTTATTTATAGCTCTAGGAAAAATCATCTCAAAAAAACTAAATTTTAACGTGCCAATCAAACAGACATTGAGATGTAGTTATAAATCTGCTACACCGTTCTGAATGAATCAGCGTTTTTCCTTGTTAAAAAAGTGATACAAAAAGATGACATCGATGTAACTCCCCAGCTATGCACCTACATGAGTGCACCTCTCACAACTCTGGAATTTTCCAGCATCAAACTTCATTTTCTGTCATTAGTGAGCAAAATAAAGATCCGAGGTCATGTATTTAGCCTCGTGAAAAAACGCAACCAGCTATCAACCGATCTCCAAATTACGAGAACCGATCTCCAAATTACATGAGCCGTCGGTAAATTTTTCCGCCGCCTTGTCCAAGCCAGAGAAACTGAAGCAAAGTTCCTGCTGCAGCCCCTGGGGGGATGCAGCGACTGCACCTTCCTGGCGTTGACACTCGAGAATGCTAGTTTTTACGATTCTTAGGAACGCTAACTTTCTTTTTGTGGTTCTGCTCTTTTCTAGCGGCCCAACTGTGTTTACGCCTCTCCTTAGAGTGGCTCACAAGAAGGAGCTGTCCAACGGCTTACAGGAGCTCTTAGAAGTCATGCAAATTCTTTGATAATTAATTCCTCTGCGAGGCTACGTGAAATAGCTTCTGTTCCACGTATAATTTACTAACAATGGATATTTTTCTTTGATGGTTATTGCATGTAAACCAGCATAGTCTATCTAATGTAAATTCATTTTTCATATCAACAGTGTAAGCATACTTTCCTTCTTTTACTACAAAATATTTACACCAGAATGCCTCAAATTCTGCATCAATATTCTGAAAAGAACTTTGAGTTAAGATCTCTTCCAAATTTTTAGGAAATTTGAAAAAATAGTATACATTAAAAATAAACTTTTGAAATGAATGGTTTTACGTCAAACTCATATCGTTAAAGTTTCAGCCATTCCGCAACATTCGTCATCGTTAAAAACAAAATAGCATATATTTCAGACATTTGATATTGCAATGCCATATTTCAAAAGAAATATTTTTCTAACAGTATTTTTCTGTGCAGTATTTTCTTATGTCTCTCAGTTATGTTCAGAATATTCATTGAATTCCTGTAAACACAAGCTAATCGATGAGTAATGGTTCGGAATTAGATGTATTCATGGTTCACCATTCCAACATGTAAACAAACAAAGAGAAAAAATATTCACTGAGGCAGCATCGGACGAATGAAATCCAATGCTGTACTCGTATTTTTTCAAATTACAGGAATGGAAAGTTCTTAGGAAGCTGCGATTGACATGGATACGACACTACAAAGCTATACCCTCTTTATCGCAATAACAAGCAGCTTGCCTAAACATTTGTATTTACTTTATCATAACATTAGCTCCTCTAACATCAGCAGAACTGGAACCTTATCTACTATAATAGATTTTTCGAGTCATGTTCCAAACCATAATGAAAATTCACCTTCAACTTTGACTTATAATAATAGGAGACATAGTATCCTCAAGTTCAGTGTTTCCCTAATGAATCAATTGTTTTGGCAATTTCTTACTGTGAGGTTTAGTGGTTACTTGTACCAGGTTAGCAAGCCGAGAGGTTCCTTCCATCATTTGGCTGTGCCGGAAACAGCCACTTGCATGCAGTTGACAATCCGCATGATCGGCTGTGCAACTCTGATTAAAAAGTATAGTCCCTCCGTTTCACTTCAAAAATCGTCTAGCTTTTGTGGAAAGGAAACGAGGATCATGATTGAGCTTACTTTTAAATATGGATTACGAAACGATATCCTTTAAATAATGATTCCGTTAGATGCATTTGATTCTCACACACTGAGTTAAAAACAAAATACCCGTTACTCAAGTTTCAAGGGTTTGCACAATAAAACTACTGTAGTTGCAGCCTTTGCGAACGTGTAAGAACTTTATTAGTGTTGTCAATTGATGAAAATGAACGTGTACAAAAATGTTTCTTCTCAATGTTTCTGTTATGACGAAATGCAACTAACAATTGAAACGCACATCGGAACCGTTTCTATGGCATAAAAACTAACTTAATTTAAAATTTGAGGACTGCAACACATGTTCAGTATCGTTCGAGATCAAACTCTGCTAAAAAAATTCACACTATCTACACTTATAGCAATTTTCTGAGGTCCGGAAACAATGGACCCAATTTCGTGTGTTACACTTAGTTTTTGCTTGAATTCATGTTTGGAGACAAGGGAGCTTTAAAAAGGCTAACACTGTGTTAGCGTAGGTGTCCTCGCAGAATTAATCACTCGGGGAAAATTCGTCAGAAATCTTCCCTCGCCGCTTCGTGTTGTCTTTTAAAGTCTGGAGGCAACACGCGGCAGCAGGTGACGTGAACAGCCCCAATCGCTAACATTATGCGGCTGGTGCCCATAACCAGAAATGTGCCGCTCCTTCCACCACAAGAAGGGCAGATCTGATGCCTAAGACAGGCGCTTTGACAGCGAGTCCTGCCTCCAGAGTAGGTGTGTTTGTGGACTTTTGAATTAGGATGACAGGTGAATGATTTCTTCTTTAGTCGGCACGTCGGGAGCTGAAGAGACAGCGGTCTGAATTGGTGATCTATTCTTGTATATTTTACGAAAAATTTAGTTGATAAAGTTTATTTATTTCGTTTTTTGCATATGTTCACACTCCATTTGAACACGAAATAGTTTCGGAGCATATAGAGTAAATTTTGATGAAGTTATGATAATTTTCTCTCAAATTTTATGCCCAGAACGTAATCAAATACTTCATGACAACGATCGTGAGCGATATTCTAAGATGAGAGCCATTAATTGTAAAAATAGAAATGCACGGGATGAAGTTAACAAACATTGAATACTTGAGCTCCTTCGACAGCTTGCGTACGAATAAGGCAAGGTGTACAAGCACCGTAGTAGTGGGAACAAGCATCGTTTAATTTTTTACGGATTCCGTTCACACGAACGTCTCATAGTTGAAAGAATTAGTATTCGTTTTTTGAACCATTTCCGATCGTAGAAAATGTGGAGAATCTGTGGGACTTGCCCTCAGTATACCTTCACGCACAGTCGTCCTCACAGTACTGTGCCGTGCTGATGGGACACAGGAGCCTCGGCTGCTCAAGCTTTTCCGTCACAGGACAAGATTTTAACGACAACCGGGCCATTTGTTGGTCATGTGAAAAGAAGCTTTGACCATAGAATTTTTTTTCGGAAGGCAATGAAAATGTAGCGTACTCAATACAGGGTGTCCCACAAAAAAGTACATCGGAGTTCGAATTGATATGACTGCGGAAATATTATAGCTAATTCAATTCTGTAACAAACATGTTATTTGACTATTCGAACAAGTATTTAGGCTACCAGTTTCATGGATAAAAAGGTATGTTTATGTGTATTTTATAGGCTCATTCATCCCAATAAATCTGCTGTAAAATCACCCTTTATTACGCAGCTAACTACGGAGCAGCGAGTATTTGTGGTTCAAACCTGGATATCAACTGGAAGCATCAAACAAGTCCAGGAGTTATTTCCACGGAGTTTCCTTGATCGAGCATCTCCAAGCAGCAGAGCCATTTGGAAAAACATCGAAAAATACCAGCGAGGAGGAACCAGCTTAAATTCAAACAAAGGACGTTCTGGTCGTAGATAAACTGTAAGAGTTGAAGAAAATATTGGAAAAGTTCGGAGATCGCTACATCAAATCGCTACGGAGATCGCTACGGATCACTACGGAGATCGCTGCATCGCTACATTTTATCCCTTAACTTTTTATTTTTATTTATTTAAATCCCTGCGCAAACATACTTTAGATCGCCCATATTAAAAACGATATTGTTACAACACCGTTCGTAGAAATGAAATGAAATTGTGACCATTAAAACGATAAATAGTAATCGAATAACATGTTTGTTACAGAATTAAATTAGCTATAAATTTCTGCAGTCATATCAATTCGAACTCCGATGTGCTTTTTTTGTGGGACACCCCGTATAGTACGTACGTTTCACCGCTTATGCGTATTTTTTTCGCGTAATATGAAATCGAATTTGGCTACACACGCTAACTAGGGGAGTGTTAACAAGACATGGATTTTCCTCGCATTTGGAGTTTCTTTAAGTAGGCAGTCACTAAGATCAAAGAGAAAGGAGCCTTCGTTAGAGTACAAGGACGTCAAAGGTTTACTTATACTTTACTAATGTTAGTTTATACGGAACACTTTACTGATATCTTTAACTGATATTTACCCGTAGAAAGATGGACCCTCAACTGATACGTGTACTGATATTATGTCATCATCTCTGTAGTTTTAAAAATGTTTCGAATACTTAAATTGGTGTATACGCGTGCAGAAATTGGTTTATGAGTAGGGAATCTAACCCTGAGTATAAAAAGAAGTACAATCATGACTATAAAGAACATATATTTGGCACTCAGACCAGTCTGATTTTGTAAAATAGCATCATCAGTGAATCTGAAAATTTAATACGCGCAAAGTTAATTGCTTAACAAATTGCAGTGGTAAAAATACATATTTCTGAAATAAGAAAGTAAAGACAAGACAAAATAAAAAGCTCCTACACAGTTAACCAGAGAATAACAAAAAATTGTGTATATTTTTGGCAAGATGGTTCAAGCAAAATGTACAGAGAATCTGGTGAAGTCTGACTTTGGCGTCGTTTTTTGTAGGTGTACCAGGATTAAAGAATTCTAAGATCTATTGCGTTGCTTGTTGAGTCTATTATTAAAAAGTTGTTTAGTCAAAAAGAATGCTTCTAATTTTCTCAGCTAGTTCGAGGGTTCGAGTGAGAAGGTTTTTGTAACTGTCTGTTAGTTCTATGACTGACGCATGAGTGTTCTGAGAATCGGACCCTCGTACGTCGAGACGTTCCCTTACATGGGAGCCATTGCTGCCTTCACACTTAGACTCATGTATGATGTTAGAGCGCACGTCCGATGGCAAAGAGTCTTTATATTTGAAAAAATCCATAACTTTAAAAGAGTTTTTGAGGCAGTATTTAAAATATAATCGGGGATAATGACTAAAAAGTACGGTTTTGTGTAATTGCACGCATTTTCTAGAATCATAACTAAGTTGCGGTAAAGCAACATAATTTTTTCTGGGTTATAGTAGGTATTTTCGGGTATGGATAATAAATTTTATTTAGAAAAAACTCCATACATTTGTCAGCTAAATGACTTGGATACCCGTTATTTACAAATAATTTTTTCAAAAAACTTGATGCACTTTTGTATACATTTCTAGCGCTAAAACATGAGTTGAAACTTATGGGCTACAACGATCTGATGAAAATATTTTCGAAAGCTTTCATAAAATTTTTCCAGAAACTATATTCATATATTACGTATTGATACATATTTTACGATGCAAATTACTGGCGCATGGCTTCAAAATGAGCTCTCTGTCACCTTGAGTAACTTCGTGAAACTTTAAACTTTGAGAACACTTTTATTTAGAATCTGACATGGAAAACTTTATATCCTCTACGCAACGGCATGTACATTCGTATTTCTGACGGAAGTAAGAACGAGTCTTGCATAGTAAAACAGGAAAAATATTAACTCCGATTCAAAATTTTTGATTTCGTCGCTATTGTGAACGGTCGTGGAGTGATAGTAACAAGAGACAATATAATGTTCATATATTAGGAAAGCGAAACTTTTTTCGCTGGGACTAGATGTCATTGCTGAACAATAACTGAAATGCGTACGGTAGAAGTTGTACGACAGAATGTTTAACTATTTCCAAAATGTACTATTGTAAATATTTATGAATTAGCTAATAAGTGTAGTTACGTAGCCTCCCCAAAATCGTTCGATATTATCAAGCTCTTGTTCAATTCATGAATCCCTATTTCTATTTGTGAACTTGTAAAAATGAACACATGCGTAAAGTTCAAGCGCCATCTCTAACGAATTATCACGAAACTTAAACCAGATCTATTACCATTTTCAAGTCTCCAGTGTTTCACTTACTCCTCAACCAGCCTCCCCACTACAGAGTCACACCGTAAGTGTTTATGTACACAGTGACAAAGGAATTCATAAATCTAGAAGTCTCACGTTGGTACGTTTTTGTTAGAGTTTATCAGATCGCTCTAATTTCAAAAAGTTCACGAAGGTATCGTCCAAAATCTGGCCAGTGCCAATCCCGCCACACCTTGCCAAACACTGGCCTTCCCTCGACCCCGCACCAGGTCAGTTGAGCGGCAATATCGACGGTGTCTGGAGGGCGCGTGCGGACGCTCCGCGTGGTAGTAACAGAAAGTCAGCATTGCTAGCTCGCTTAACGGCCACGGCACGTGTTGCGTATGAAGGCCAATGGCTTCTTCTGCATTCACTCACGGGGTTCCGTCCTTTACATCGATCCTTACATGCTCCCAGTGATAATATGGAACAGTTTTTTCAGTGCAATACCGTGGCACTATTTTTACTACTTTGGCGGGGCTTTGCTATCTTTCTCATACATCAAGTGGATCAAGTGTTTCTAACGGACGATTCAACATGTAGTTGATGTTATAATTTACATTTTATTTCATCTAGTTTTACAGTTCACATCGGCGAAATTCCTACAGAAAGAAAATTTTATAATACCCCATACGAGAATATTTCAATTTGGTAGCAATAGAAAAAAGAATTATCAATCCCGGTTGCGAAGTACATGGTTTAACATATTTACGATTTTTCAATGGAATAACTTGTACACAGGGGAATGTAATTGTAGCAGAAAAAATCAACATAGGTCTCAACAGTCCTAGTGCAGGACATCGACCTCATATGAGAAAAACTGATTACCGTAAGTACCATCGTCATCTCTAGAGTAATTGCGAGGCTCAGACCTCGCGTATTATTTATTGACTATTGCATGTTTCAGGGCTTGTTTTCATCTGTCGAACTTCGTATAATCTTTCATTAGTAACACTCCCATTTTCGAAATTTCAGTCAAATTAGCTCCTTCTTAAATTCAATGCTTCCTTGAGTGGACATGCCCTTAATTTTGTTACCAGATAACTAGAAATCGATCGCGCATTTCTAATGATATGAATTATTTAACTTGTATGCAGTTGTGACACTGTCTACGAAATTTTTTCGACATAACAACCCCTTCAAAAGAAATACTGTCAACACATTTACTTTAGAGGCTTTTACTTGCTTCAGCTCATTTATTTCTCCGATCGCCAGCGGACAGTGACATTTAGAATACTGAGGTCGGACGGTGACCATACGTACATTGGTCGACTGTGTTTGACAAGCCAGCGCGGCAGGAGGTGACAACAGTAGGTTAGAATGGCAGATGCCAGTTCCATTTTTACGTTTGTTATTGATCGGTAAAATGTGGTGCAACACAATTTGTTCGCGCGATTTTTCCAGATGCAGGGAGGGATCCAGCGTTACGTTGTATTTATGTATGTATGTGTGTGTGTATGTGTGTGTGTATGTATGTGTGTTTGTATGTGTGTATGTATGTATTTATGTATGTGGGAAGGGAATTTTTCTACAGGTTGAATTGGGCCTGATGAAATTACTGATTAACTCAATAGTGATTTCAGTCATGCGAAGGCGAATGAACATTGGCGAACACTGAATTCTCCGTAATACTGTTGGTACTGAAAATAATTACAATGTGACAACTGGTGGTCGCAAATTTTGCGCGTACACTTCTCACAGCAAACGCGTTTTTCATATGTTTGTTGTTCTTCTTTATTCAGCGCCCACAGCTCAGCATTGCGTCATTACAAAGTGAAGCGAAGTGACCAAAAATGCACGTGGTAAAAGGTTAAATCAGATTTCAAACGGGTCAATGATACCCGGGATCAAATTCATAACTACAAGTCTTGTGTTTTTGTATGACACCCGAAAAGAATAAATTATCTTACAAGAAAGTTCACTTTTTCGTTTTTTTCGTATTCAAGATCAGATTTATATTGACTACATTGATTTCTCACTATTTAAATTCTTCGGTGGTAAAACTTTCGGCCTTGTGAAAGAAATCCTGAACTGCAAGAGAATGGGATTCATTGAAAAATATATGGTTCTCAGTAACAACAAGGCGTATCGAAATTGTTATTGGTATTAAAAGTGTACTTCAAAGCAGCTTTTCGAGATCACAATCTGCACAGTTGTTAGCATTATAGTTTCTAACTTTCTTTTTACATCCCTTACGGTTATAATTCTTATTCACAAATACTTTATGTGGACGTTACGCTGAGCAATGAAGAAATTTTTCAGTATAAGTATAATGCTGTATTGGATTTTTCTTAAAGCAAATAACAGCTGCCGTTTTATGTACAGTATCATCAATGTTGGAAGGTTTTTACAAAACCTTCATTTTTTATTTTGTTGATAATTGCGTCAGGTTTTGGCTCAAATCTTCTAATGCTAATGGCATGGGCGGTGGAACTGGTCTACTCGAGCTCGTTGCCTCATTAATTATTGAAAAGGTTTGGATGAGGGCTCAGGGAGCTATTCCACGTAATTAAGGGAGTCCCCATGTCCAGTAAGCCCCTTTCGAGCGATATGCACGAGCGCTGGGCGTCCGGGCACCGTTACTCCAAAAGTTCCATCCCCATCAGAAGAGCTGAAATTCATTGGTGGGGGAAAGCAGAAACACCATGGACCTTCAGATAATTATGGAATATCATTTAGATACTACAAAGGGTCATAGACCCAGACCCTAGTCCCGTGAAATGTATCCAGATCGCCACTTTTCTTAATTTTAAAAGCCGTAGCGGAAGTGGGTGCTAGATAATTATTCCACCGCTCTTCGGGATTTCACGTCTCACCGTACAAAGGCTACCATACTGAAAGATGAAGAACATT
Source organism: Orchestia grillus (assembly GCA_014899125.1). Taxonomy (NCBI): domain Eukaryota; kingdom Metazoa; phylum Arthropoda; class Malacostraca; order Amphipoda; family Talitridae; genus Orchestia; species Orchestia grillus. The sequence goes on from VOMN01064218.1 coordinate 32,904, forward strand.
GGATTCATCGGACCGCATAACACATTTTCCGTCACCAGTCGCTTGGACGGTTTTCAGGTGTTGAATTTTTATTTTATTTTAAAAAGCTCTACCTTTGACCAAATCGTTAAAAACGCAATTTTATTGCTTTAAAAATATACTATGTCGTTACATTAAGATGCTCCACGGTGCCTTGCTCTTCAAAGTGATCGCTCAAGTCCTGGATTCTGCTTTTGGAGGGGTCTGTTCACATGCGCGTTGATACATTTGACTACAAAATTTTCTTGAACGAGCATGTCTTGCCGCAGTGTTTGATTCTACAGAATTGCTTTGCTCGAGCTTTGATTGAAGTCAAGTAGTGTTGACAGGCGTTGTTTCTACATGTTCTACAACACATACGTAGTTAAGGATTGAACGTTACAGATATCTCAAAAGGTTGGAGCAGCCCCACTATTCGTAGGTACACGCATGGATCATGTAACCTCAAATAAGTGCAGGGATTTCTTCATTGACTTCATTTCCATTAATGCGCACAAATCGTGTGGTTTTGCGTAATGCAATAGCGGTTACTGCCTTCTTCATATCTCATGTTTTATTTAATGCAACCGAAGGTACTGCAAACCGAAGTCAAGCTAAACAAAGGCAACTTTTCTGTTTTTATTTACCCCTAATGGGAAAATAAGTGACTGCAAATCGAATAATCGCTCGAAAGGCTCAATTTCTCCTCGTGGCAGCATGAAACTACACGTGATGTAAAAGCTTCATCATGACGAATTGATCCGGTCAGTCCTTCTTCAGCTGGTGGTGTGAAGCTGGTGGTGTGCCGTAGCTGCATGTGACGTAAGCCCACCAAGCCTTCACGACAGGGGCGCTTGGGACGTCGGGAGTCGAGTCATTTCCTGGCGGGCGTCCCTTGTTTCTTATGATAAGTTAGTGTTTAATTTCTTGTACTGATAAACTGCAGCGCGTTGACCGCAGCCTCGGTGAGCAAGACTCAAATCGAGCGTAGCGACGCTACTGCAGCGGATGAAGACTGCTCGGTTCATCAATCGTGTCTTTTTAGAGGCGCTACACGCTCTGCCGCAGTCGTTCATTTACGTTCACCGTGCTCATTTCAGTTTTTTTTGTACTGCATGCAATATAAATCATAAGGGAAAGTATACACGCTAACTAATGAAAATCAATTCCATCAATAATACATAAGCGTATCGAACCAGTGGCTTGGAATGAATGCTATAGAAACTTATGTTTCATATTTTATCGAATGCGTCTTCCTCTAGTTTACATCCCGTTTTCTCTGTGCCTTTAAATCACTACTTTTACTGCCTTTTTCCAGCTGAGCTTTTCTTTCTCTATTCCTTCTTTCCTTCAAAGTTTTCGCAGTATTGTAGCATTTGCAACTGATCTCGTGCCGGAATCCGACCTGATGTAGCCAGTTGTCGAAAACATTGAAATTCAGACTGGTTACAGGCCATATGGTTTTGCGGAAAGAGGGAGGGGGTAATTCCGGTTTTAGTATGCAAATGATTTATACTGTCGTGACTTTTCAGTTTAATTGGAACATTATATGAAGAGAAACAAGCAATTTGTTAATCATACATGTCCAAAATTAAGGAGCAATGATTAATATAATCGTGGTTCTTTCAAACGATTTATGGTCCTGACTCGTGAAGGGTAAAAGAAAGTAAATGAAGTGCTATTGGAGTAAATAGGGAATTGGTTTGTACTTTAATTTTCGACGTTGTACAATGAGAAAGTTTCTTATTTATTTTATATGTTCTTTTGTTTCACTTAACTTGAGAAGTCACGACAGAGTTTACTCGCTATACATATACGCACATTCGTTGGAAATTGTAAAAAATTTACCCATTATTTCTTTACGTCTCGAACTTTAAAATTTTGTTGCCTACCTTCGGACGTTATTGTACGTATGAAAAAATGAAACCCAGTACTACTGGAGCAAGTAGTATTAAATTACAAAAGCCTTGCAAGATCCGATGGCATTGTTGGAAGGGAGTCTAAGCCTATAATATGAAGAAAGTTATTGCGGCGTACTCTACCCTATAATTTCTTTCTTGTAGATCCGAGAGGTCGCGGGTTCTGAAAGGCGCATCAGGGAAGAAATGCTCCTCATTGAACAGTTTTCTTGTACCTGGGTTTCGTTGTTGCTTTAGGCCGGAGGCCACTAAATCTTTGCACACGTTCTCGGATTCTGCCGTGTAGTTCTGGAAAAAACTCTGTCCTTTCAAGTAAAAGTTTTATATACAATAGCACTTATGGAGGTTTTTCACTGAGGGATTAGGGGCAAAAAATTGAAAAAGGAAAAATATTTTCAGCCTCAGCAGGACTGTGGTTGGTCATTTTTTCATCGATATAGTAGGACTGAATGAAGGATCCGACAATTTAATTTTTCTTCAAGCCACAAGCTTGGGTGTAGGTTTTTATACATATTTCGTTTGGAACAGATATTTAAAACAATAAGGTAATCCTATTTTCAATTATTAATGTTATTTTGCCCGATTTTTTACTGAGAACATATTTACCATGAGATAGACGTGAAAATGTTAATGTTTCCAATGAAAAAGTAGAGGCTTAAACCTAGCATTACGCTCCCATCAGCTCAATTACAACTCACGATGCAATCTAGGCTGCATCAATAACGCTACTGCAGAGTTGGTCGCTGTTGCTGCAACGCTAATTTCCGTTTGAGAGAAACAAGGTGTGTAGAAACTCATTGCTTAGCCAATCTCAGCTCCTAAGTAATTTTTAAAAGTATTTTTTTTTCACTCACACTGCATGTAGAATTTACCTCGATGTTACATTCCTGTCACAGACAATTCCAGGTTTCATCTTCGCGCTGTGAATTTTTGCATTTAATTTTATACCTAGTTCTGAACAGCGTGAAGTTAGGGAGGGAATTGAAAGAAATTACAACTAAAATTAAGCAAATTTAAATTGAGTCAGTGTGAGCCCTGACAAGTTGGTGAAACACAGTACTACCCAGGGCGAATAGTTAATAAAAGTTATAAAAAATACATTCATTGGAGAAACCGGACGAAATTTATGTAAGCGTATCAATGAGCATGCGAACAATGTTCAAAGGAGGAGCTAATTCTCCGTTTACACTAGCATTCATGGCAGAAAAATCATTCTTTAGATTTTTACGATGTTTGAGTAACGCAAACTGTACTGAACTATTATTCCCGAAAAGCTGTAGAAACTTTTATAGTTTAAAAGAGCCTATAAGAGAAACAGACACCTGGATATTTCTCAATAATTTTTTCCTTTCATCATGAACCGTTCTTCATGAAAGTTCATTCTTGTTATTCTGTATTTTAAACAATCATTTTTTTGTACTCTTGCTACGAGCCGGCAGCACACGTTGTTTAGTCACAGTCTACAAACATCGTCCCCGGAAGACAGTTAGAGGAAATTTGATCGAAAATTTGACCTAAAAATATTTTGTCGTGGTTATCCCTAATTATAAATTTAAAGAAATGAACTCCTCAAGACGTTCGCTATTCGTCCTGTTGAGATATAAATACTTTAATGAGGAGGATGGGGAATCTCATTTTCCTGTTGCAACAGATTCATAAAATCGAAAAACTTTCTGCGCATGTCTTGGGAAATTTTACGAACATCATTGTTGATATTGATGTTTTCATTATAATTTAGCGATATTAAACTACGAAACTGATTACTGCAAAGTGACATCAGTGATATTTTTTCATAACATGCTACTTCCGTTATTCCTTGTTTAGTAACGTTCATAAAAAATATACTGTAATTATTGTTGTTGACAAAACAATTTGCAAAATAAGAGTATGTTACAGTATGTCTGCTTGAAAAAAATGAATCGTAAAACTTTCATACTAATTGAGATCAGAACAATTTGCAAAAAGATAAAATAAAATTAGCGTGTGCGTAAAGGATTTCGTTCTGTTAAAAAATAACAAACAAACTTTGAAATGATTTTTTTTCGAAACGGTGTTTGGTAGTAACTCGGCGAAGTGAATTTCTGAAATACCCCTCACAAATTATCTAGATTGATACGTGAAAGGAATGATGTTTTTTACAGATGGCAAGATGGCAAGAACAGCAAGGAGAGCTGTTCATTACGATGGTAATTTAAAAAAAACACGCGCGATGCTCCCATGACCCGAGGGCCAACAGGATGAAACACGCTCGTACTTGAAGACTTTTAGAAGGTCGGATAACTATCACAGGAGCCTGTTATGTAGAAGTTTTGAGGAAATTGAGAGCGAAATTAGCTAAAACGCTCCATCGTGGAATCCTTTTCCATCACGACAATGCCCCAGCGTATTCTTCACGCGTTACAAAAGAAGTTTTGAGAGAATTTCGATGGGAATTGCTGCCATATCCATCTTACAGCCCAGACCTAGCCCCATCTGACTTCTTTTTATTCCCAAATCTCAAAGACCAGTTAACAGGCGTCCATTTTGAAAGCACTGATGAAGCAAAACATGAGGCAAAAACATGGCTCATAAAGAGGTCTGCAGATGTCATCAAAAATGGTCGAAAAGGATGGAAGCACCGCCTGGAGAAGTGCATCGACCTTGATGGAGGTCAAGCTGAAAATAGAAAAATTAATAAAGACACAATTCTGCGTATTTTTTGAAAGCCCCTCGTACATTTAACCCCTGAAGAGTTCAATAAACTTATCTGGGTACATTATTCGAGCGAAAACTCCGTCTCAACATCAACAAAATCATCATGTATGGAAGGACGTATGCTTACTGAGTTATTCATCATCCTATTATTCTTTACATCAGCCACTGCTCACGATGTCCTATGCACTGCGCTTATTGGAAGCCATTATGCGTCAAGTCCAGTAGCTCTGACGACCATAAAACTTCCTTTCTCTTCATCTCTTTATGGACTCGTTGACCTATTGTGCGTCGTTTCATTCTGTAATTACGTCTGTCACCAAAGACAATTTCAATTTAGAGCCGTGGGACCGCCGGCTCTGCATTAAGACTAAAGAAGAAGTTACACAAGTTGCAAAACTCCGAATATTCTGTTGAATAATATCAATATATTTTTGTTAACGTTGCCTTGGGTCATGGTGAATCTGGTATGGTTATTAAGCTATTTAGACTCTATACAAAATTCTTGATCAGAGTTTCCCAATGCACCCGAGTCGTGTTAAAAATGTTATTACTGAATTAGAATGACGTACTCAGGTAAGGCATTCTGAGACTGGTGGTACGTAAGAAACATGAACTATATGTTCTTTTTAGACGTGGTGTAATTACTCAAAAGACCTACACAATTTGCATAAGTCTTTTTAAGTTTTGCAGTGTTCAAAAGTAAGCAGCTTTATTATGAAAATAAACTCTGTAGAGTTAAGCACAATCCGCAAACAGTATGGCAGACGTTGAACTACATCACGTTGTTACACCAGCTGCAGAAGTTTGGCAACTTTTCAAGAAATTGTTCACACCAATAGCCACGAAACTTGTCAACGAACTTCTTCCTGTAAATGTTAGGCATCGCATGCATCTAACTCGTACATTATCATTTTTCTTTTTAAGACCCACTGGTGGTTCTAAAATAAAAAATAATTTTTTTCTTCTAAACAATATCGTTAGAATGGAATTCCCCCTTGTTTGTTTGCCATACTGGACAGATTTGTTCAATATTAAATGACATTTGTTAATTTGGCAAATGAAATTTATCCTGTTTTAAAGCAAGCATTCCTGTTTCCGAAAATGGAGCCAAGTTTAATGTGTCTGAGTTGAGAGTGATATCTACTTTATCACCTTTGAATAAAATATTTGAAAGGATTTTATCCATTAGGTTAATTCAATTCTAATGAAAAGATCTATCTTCTCAGATTCCCAATATGGCCTTAGGCAAAACCCGAACGCAACATTGGCAGTGTGAAGATTAGTAAGGATTTACAACCATCATTTCACCATAAAACATTCTGTACCTGACTATTTCTTGATCTCTGCAAATCGTTGGACACAGAGGATCAAAATATGTTAATGAAAAATTAGTCCATTACGGCTGGGTTAATGATCCTCTTCACCACCATCTATCAAAAAAAGTAAATTCATCGTACAGAACTGAAAGAGATCTGATGTATTGTCTGTTGAAATAGGTGTCCAACAAGAATCAGTCTTAGGGCTCATTATTGTTTGACCTTTTCATCAACAACACTGTTAATATTAACACTTGTCAAACTGTTCCATTAGAGAACAATGCAGTATTTAATGTGTGTGACTCAAACTTCAACGAACCAGTTTCAAAAATTAACTTTCTTATGGATCATATAATTACACTTGCTAATGAATACGCTTACAGTTTATTCCGATCAAACCAAGCTCTCTTTTTAAATTTTTATGCTGTCCTACGAATATTCCTAAAGTAAAAGTATATGATTAATTTATAAGCCTGAAATTTTAGTCTCAAAATGAACTAAATTACGAAGGCTTGATTCTTAAATCATCAAGGCAGATTGTGTTCCCATGAAATTCTTCCCTTAATACAGAGCTCTCCAGTGATGTGAATGTTCATCTACAGTACCTTCAGCATCTGATGGATTGACATCGCTCCTATGGGTGAGTGCGTTTCACTTAAATATTTTAGCTGACATTTTCATGTCTCGTCATGAAAGCTATTGGTTGCAAAATTGTCCGGGTTAATTCGAACCAGTTTTATATACACGTTACATAGCTGACACATAATTATTTTTTTTTCGCTCCAGATCGAATGTTACATAATGTTTGCAATTGTCTCAATTATAAACACACTTCTATCAAGTCTGCTTGTGAAATTCAAAATAATTCGAAATTCCTATTTTCGGAGTTTGTAGAGAAAGATGGAAATAATTCTTCCGCCGGTGCCTTTCGAAAATCTACTTTTGCCTGAGTAGGAATACAATAAACTAGTGCTTCGAATTTAGGTATTAGATTGATCTTATTCAATATGTTTAGGGGATTGAGCTTTCAAACTGTTTTCTAACTGGAAAATTTTATCACTGAATTGATGCCTTCAAGTAAATGTTTTAGTATTAATAGCTTCCCGCTGTCATAAGTTGAAAAATGCTATAAAATTTAAGATTCTAAATTGCTAGTTAACTTTGTTATGCTATACATTCTTAAAAAACTTTTTTATTATTCAATTTCATCCAGTCGGACTTGACAACTTAGGGAACAGGGAAATTAAAACATTAAAAATCTAGATTTAATCTTTGGTAGAAATAAGGTTCTTCTTTCCCAACAATTTCATCTTTGGCAATCTATTCCGTACAAAGGATCGTATCCCTTACCATAGTCGAAGCTACGTTATACATTGGTATTCGTGTGGCAACTAAGTGTGATGCCACCTATGTAATTTAGGGAGATTGAACGTCACGTGCAGACAGGCTTCATGGAACACAAAGAGATCTTTCTTCGTGCTGGCTGACTTTTAGCGTCTCTTCTCGATTGTAATATACGCGATCATGCTCTTAGTTCGAGCCATTCCATAATAAACAAGAATTTCAAGATTTTACCATCCACTTTTACTTACGATTGCAAAACGTTAGAAAACATTTTGATTCATGGGCACTTACAGGACACAGGCACTTGAACGATAGCACTAGTTCGACAGCACCTCACTCGAAACCCTCTGAAGCTAGCTTTCCGAAAAATATTAGCACCCTACAGGTTGCGTATTTTTGTTCTTTGTATTGTACGAGTACGTTACGAATATTTCATTTAACCAATATGTTTATATATATATATATATAAATAGGTTAAATGATGGAGCTATATGTATATAATCGGGTTATATATACATATATATGTATGTACATTTTTTATCTCGGATACTGAAGATGAGTGTTGATATCACTCGAAAGCTCTATTTTAAGTAAAGAATTTATTAGAACGAGATGTATCGGCCTTTCGTTCTAATTAAGTACATCTTAATGCCCAAAATAACTTTTAGCGGTGTCTTCTTCAATTGGTAATGGAAGTCAGGTATTTGGGTATTATTTCTCACGAAAATATTCTTTTCTCGAGTCAAATTTCCAAAGTACGTTAAACACATGGTAGAAATTGTGGTTCAATTTACTCAGTAGCTAGATTCTTAAACAGATCATCCTCATTAATTTTATACTTTGCTAAAGCCTACCATCACATCAATCAGTCCATTTTGGAGAGTAAAACTTCGAACAAAACTAATAAAGCACACACATTACTACATCGAATTCTTCAAATCATGAAGAATTGAATCAAACATGATTATCGATTGATAAGAATGCATTCTACTAATATGTTTAAAACATTAAATTTGCTACCTTTCGAATATATCTTTTGGTACTTTGCTCTAAAACTCATTCATGTTACTATGAGGTGCAGGCAGGATATTTTTTGGAAGCTACTATAAACAATATTTAGCTGGGAGCTTTTACAATTCTAGAAATATCATATTCAACCTTCATCCTGTTCGTCTCGAAATCGAAAAACATTTCTGAGCATTGTGTACAATTTTTAACCTGTTCATTTGTGGGTCCCCAAATCTGATTATAATTTTAGAGACCAATGCAAACAATAAATTTTATATAACCTTCTCTAACTGATTATGTCATTTAAATTATCCGTTCAACTATGAAAAAATGTATCGCTTAAATTTCGGCGAAATTAATAGTTCAATCTGTATAGATGCGGTAGCCTTACAAGTTTTTATTTTAACTTCAAATAGGTGGTACATAGGTTCCAGTGGTAAGCATATACGCAAAAAATTCTACTTTTGATTTTAACTGTGTGCAAAAGTAGATGAACGACTATTACGATCAAAAACATTTTGAAGAGAAAATTGAGTCATACAGAAAGCTCCAGCGAAAGTAGTAAGGGTTTGCGAGCATACAGAAAAGCTAGGTTTGCTCCTGTCCTGCATGGGTAAACCTGTCTCCTCAATCATTTGGCGCGCATAAATAGAGGATAATTGGACTAAACTGCGCCAAATGACATCCTGCCGCAGAAAACGAATGCGCAGAGGTTTATGAGGGTCGCGAGAGGCGCTCCGTGCAGTGGAGCAGACGGTTGTGTCTCCTTCTTCTGACAAAACGGTCAACGCATGAACACCCGAAAAAGTGTATGATATTAAGGAATAGTTTGATAAATCGAAATTAAATTGCATTATTGTCTAATTACACGATGTTAAAGATGCTATGGAATTTCCTCAATATTTTTTTATAGTGAATGTTTTTTCCGCATATCACCTAATCCAGGAAACCTGATCAATCACTTTTAGCGTATTGTCATAGAATTTATTTAGCATTCGAGTACTTCAATAATACGTTGTGAAGTGCATATGGGCCTCCTATTCTGAAGGCCTTCAATTGCGGGCAAAGTGCATGTCTTGGGAAAAGGGCCTAAAACCTGACATTCCAAAAAGGGGGCGCACCAGTGCAGCCCGGACCGAGGCGCCCGAACTTCTTTTAAGGATTCCAACGAATCCTTGGAAGCCTACAGTATGACCTTTCCTTTCCGACGTATCACTGATTACGATTTGAAGAAAACTCTTGAAAAATTAGAGTTAGACTGCTGTTCACTTACGTGCAGCGCTGCTTGGTAATCACATTTTGGTTCTGTATTCAAAATTTACAGATATAAGTGGCTGCTCTAAAGTGGAATTTTTATTTACTCAAAGCCTCTGTAAAAAGTGTTCGGCGTTTTAGCCTGTCAGTGAGCTCTCATTTTTCAAATGAGCCAAACGTACATTGGCGAACTATAAAACCACAAAACGAAATAAATATCAAAATAGATTTGTCAAATTAACATTATTATTTCAAGTACACCACACGAAAAACATTAAGTTGCGTGACTGCTGAAATATTTTAATAATAATCACAAAAGACAGTGAACTTCCATGTTACACAAAACCTCATAAAACAACGTGAGGGAAGAATAGCTGCTGAAAATTAAAAATAAATCCGAGGACATACCGAAAATTTCCATAAGTTCAGGACAAAAGTTATTTATTAACAGCACCAAGCCAGGGATCGAAACTCAATGCTTCTCCCTACAACGTTTGTCCTTCAAGTCGTATACCACGGGTGCTTCATCAAGAATGCGTGAGTGGAATTGTTACATTTTTAAAGATGTTTCATCCGACATGAGCTACATACGCTTCACATCTGATACTACAAGGAAAAAATACATTAGCGTGCTTAATACTAAAGTCCTTTCTAGAACAAGCATATTACTATCAAACACCCAGACGATAATGCCTTTAGACGCACATTATACTGATCAGGTCAGGGTTTGATTAATTTTTTAATATTTTTCGGCCAAAAAAATTTCTAAATATGCATACTGTGATTTCATCATTCAAAAGAAAGACAGAGCAGGAGCTAACACACATTCTCTCCCGCCTGGTTCATCACTGAAGCAATTGATTGACTGATGTTGTAGCGAGCGACATAGACAGTATTTCACATGAAAATATTCCCACACTTTACAAATGTATTCATTTACTGAGCCATACCGGAAAACTCTCGGTCTACTGAGGGGTTTTCCGCTCTTTTTTGATAGTAACTAATTTATTAAATAGCGTAGAGCTAAGTACTTTACTGATATTTTACGACTTGTGTGGGGTTGTCAGGTGTGTGTCGCTTCGAATTTACAGATTTACTTCACTCTTTCCTTCTTTTCCATCATCGCGACGTGAAATTAGAATAGAGCGCTGCCAGCAGTGAGCGAAGGAATGTTTTTAACATTTGTGATGCTGTAAAGCAATGGCATATCTGGTATAAGAACGTAAGTTGAAGTTGACACGTAGCGATGTTTCCCAACTGCTCTGCCAACGTCCTATCTTTGATGGTAATATCAATTAAATTATCATAATAAATCTTAATCTTGCTTGAATGTCTACCATCGACTCAGGCTCTGGTTGTTATGATAGGGCTACAAAAAGCTTATGCAAAGTATACAAGAAACTAATAACTGAGTCACAGGGTTGCCGACTCAAAGCCGTATTCTGAAAATATTTCTTTGTTTTAAAAGCAACAAAGAAGACGAGGAAGTGTAGAGTGTCAGAGGCATTGCTGGGTATCATCGAGGATGACATTCGAAGGATGCTGTGGAATGTTGGTCTGCTTGCACAGCAGCTGCAGGCCGTACAAGCTGCAGGACGAGACGGAGACCTGTCTCGACTGCAGACGTTGCGGTTCTTGTATTAAAGCTTGTATTTTTTTCGCTCTCCATCCCTTGGATTGTTTCTGTTCAATAATGTATGTACACATGATGCTAAACATGGAACTGACTTGTCGAGCTCGTGCCCTTCAGTTAAAATAACTCAACTGTTTTTTAGGTGATTGCTCACGTTGAAAGTATGAAAGAATGTGGATTTTCGCTTGAACGTCTGATTGTTCTAAGCTGTATCACTTGGTTTCCTTAATCTAACATAAAATTTGAACAAAAAGGTGAATCTAAATTTGAATAACGTACTTTGTTAATGGCTCATTGACGTAATTTGTTTGGAAACACCAAGAAGAAGGGCACATCCCTGCAATTTTCATACCGGACAACAGACGATCATCATTATAATGATACTGTAAAATTCTTTGCGGTCTATGAAAGACCAAAGCGTCCTTCACCGCCTCGCTTATCGTAGAACTCTTACATGCACAGCAATGCGCTGTTATGCAGAGCAGCGGCGCATAGACCCAAGAATGTGCGAATGGCCGCTCGGGGTTAAAAGAGCTATGTATGTCAGCGACGGCGCCGCCGCAGTAGCACGACCTTCTGCATTGTGGTCACTGTGAGCGCTAAACCACATGTGGAGGGCAGTGATTGGCGCTGCGATGGCGGTGCTGCTGTTTCGTGACGGGCATTGGCTGCGAACTGCTGCTTGTGCTCGTTGTAGCTTCTGTTAACAGCGGCCTGTGACGCTGCAGTGATTTGTGGGCTTCTCAGAGCAGTCTTCAGTGAAGAGCGACTGAATAAACTCTGCCGCAACTTAGCAAATGGGTTCAAGTACATCATTGTTCTATTAAATAACACTGGTCGTGCCGACGGGGTAACTTTGAATCATAAGCGCTGGTTGTGAGGGGAAGCACTCTAGCTGGAAAATTTTGCTTGCTTCAAAGCACTTACTCTCATAAGGATTTTAGAAGTGTTGCAGCAATGTGCTCGTTATTACTCTTCCATCACTAATGATATCCTATTCCTGAACTTATAATTTATCTGAACTTATAATACTACTTAAAATATGGTTGTTTGTTCCAACTAAAAATTTCTGGCATTCGTCCGAAACCGTGTGAGATTGAAGTCAACCGAAAAACAGGCAACCATACTGAAGCAATTCTTATTTTTCTGAAGCCTTCATTCGAGAGTCAGTACGAATAGTACAAGCGTTCATACATATTTATACGGACTGTATTTGGAACTGATGATAGTGTGCCTTATACAAATCTATTTCAATAACCATCTACAGAATAACTTGTCCCCCTCTGAAATTGTTCAACAAAGTAATAATAACTAATCCGGACCTGATTGTAAAAAATGAACCATAATTTGTCTTATGAAGCTGCAACAGCAATTGTAAGATTAAAGTTAATGCATGAACTTGAGTTTTTGTGATGGTATGTGTATTGCATACGAGAAGTAAATTTGTCCAACATGCTTAACTGAATATGAAAGTTGAATCATGGAACCGAAATTATATAGCCCCAAGGGTATAAAAATATCAAAGAGATGAAAGTTTTTTGGTCATCCTAACGCCTTTGTCCGACCGAGCAAAATAATCAGTCTCAAGACTAGAAATTATATTCTCTATTACTTGAGGATGGAATGGAATGTTACTCTAGTGATCTCAGGTATATCGGCGATGGAAAGTTAGGGATTTGCGATAAATAAACATTGCTTGAGAACAGAATTTAACGCTCATTATGCATTTAAAAAAGGCAACAATTGTGGAACAGCCTCGTCATTTTAGTAGAAAAGTTCTATGCTGCACAGGCGATGAGTTCGGATGAATTCTATGATTCTATGAAATTTATGTCAACAAATGAAAAAGTAAAGACTTATTTGGAGAAGAATGTTCATAAATCAACTCTCTGATATCCTCTTCTCAATTAACTTATTTTAATTCCATTTTTAATCAAGAATTTGCTAGTACAAAAATAACGGCATACATCGGTGCCCCATTAAGAATCAGGGCTTCAATTTACAGCTTAAGCCATGTGCACTAAGAACTAGCTCATATTAAACGATACTGACCATCGAATTCTTAAATGCTGTACCGATTCGGATGCTTTAGCATTCTTTTTCATGTAGCATACTGATGGCTTGAAATATACTCAGATGAAAGACGAACACCCGCTTCAACTTCAGTTAAACTTTTGAGCCGATAGTTGCTTACTATAATGACACGGGTGAAATAAGTATCTCTTACACGGAATCATGAAAGCACAGAGTTTTTAAAAATCCTTGTGCATCAATTTCCTTGTGCATCAATTTCCTTGTGCATCAATCGAGGTTTTACTGGGACATACCGACTTATCCATTTATGAAATTCAGCAAGCCACTACTGAGATCACTCGTAGGGACACAGTATGAGAATTTACGAGTTTTATTTGAGTGATAACTTTTTAGATTTGAGGAAGCTGGAATCGTATTCTTGATATGAATTTCATGACATTCATTTCATCCCTGCTAGTTTTTTTGAGCTTGGTTTGCATATATTCACATACTACTGCCGTAACGAGCTTAGCGGTAGTAAAATTTAACGCCTAATACACCTGCACTTCTTTTAAACTCGAAATTCTTTTAAACTTTAAACTTTAAACAGCAAGTGAAAAAGAAAATGCAAAATTTTGTTCCAGTAAAAAGTAAGAAAATTAATTGCAGTAAAATGAGAAAATAATATGATTTTAACGAGGTGAAACACATCTTGGTGTAGGTTCGCATATCCAGCCTTCGACACTTTTACTTTTGGCTCCTTCTGATGCTTTGGAAGCGCACTCGGCGCCAGCGATAGCGAGGCAGGCGCGAGCAGCGCAGGAGCCTGTGACGGCAGGCCGCATCACACATGGACGCTGGCGACGGAAATGCCGCCAGTTTAGTGAAGGCTGGAATTGATTGAATAAAAGTAGAAGAAAAAATAAAAATAGTTTATTCCAAAGTTGGTCACGTACAAAGTATATACCTTTTGGTTTTTCAGTTAGTAAAATTACAGCCCTAAAATTTAAACATGAAGGTCTCGATAGAACTTCCAATTGGGATGTGCACGACTACTATCTAAATATTACGTGTGGAAGTCGCGTTTAAACTTCGGATCGTGATTCTAAATTCACTCATAAGCACGAGTTGAAATTGGCGGTGTATTCTGAAGGCGGCGAGACGAATTGCTCTTAAGGGATAACTCAAATGTGTTAATTACTAAAGTTTCAGTGTTTATCAATCGACGAGAGTACGAATTAGAGAAATTAAGTTGCGAGGTATTGCAAAGACTTAAAGTTCGAGCTTTTGGCACACCTGTTGTGCGTCTCACATGTGATCATTGTAATTTCAAGGGATTTCGTATAGATTTGGTTAGCGAGCAGAAACATCTGATGTATTGCTTCTTGTTTACGAAACGCGTCATTCATGTAGGTTATATGTTGACGATTATGATAGAAATCACTTGAAATAACACTGAGCATATCTTTTACTCTCATAGCCAAGTTTATCGCTAAAATTACCTTTTTTAACCCATACCGTAAAATATATTCAATTATTTCGGTAAAAAATAATGTACTCTTGATTTCCATATCCTCAAAATTACCGCAGACTTCAGACTTGTGGACAACAGTTATTCTAAATACATCTTATTTTGATTTAAATTATTGTACAGGCTACGACCCTTTCAGGCTACCATCCTGGTCATTACCCTTTCACAATGAATATTAACGACCATGTTTTTCAAACGTGCTCTAGAAACAGGCCTGAAGGTATTTTACAGGTTTTTGGTATGCAGCCGGGACTATCGTAACAATCTGAACGAACTTTACTAACTAGAGAGTCTAGAAATAATCGTTGACGCTTACGCTCATTGGATAGGGTTAAAAATTACTTCTTATTCTATCGTAGAAAACACAGGACAATTTCATTCCATAGTTAAAGAAAATGAACCACAATCTTACACATAAGGCATGATTTTCAGTCATAGAATACAGAAGATAGACGTTCATGACGTTCATCATGCTCTCCTTTCGGTTGAGCTAATATGATAAAAACTTTACACAGGATGTTCAAACGTCTTTGATGAATGACTAGTCGTGTTAAAGAAAATAATCACCAATTCAACTTAAATCTCTTGATGTAAGAATAATTTTAAACTGTTGTAAATCATGATATTATCGATATGATAACCTTCTCAGTTTAGCGTTTAAGTACAAGTGGCACGTTGAGTAGCTGTTAAATGTTACATTAGCGGGTGAAAAGTTAAATCTACAGAACAATATAAGCAAATGCCACACATATTTAACATTTTTATTGAGTTTTGCTAACCATCAGATTTCTATGAAAATTCGTATCCACAACACGAGCGTCTACGTTACCATTGGATATTTCACATCAAACAAGCAAACATTTGAAATTTTCAATGGTACTTGCGTACCATTGAACATTGGTACCAATGTGTATTGAAAATTGGTACCATTGAAAATTGGGCAAGTACCATTGCGACTACAGTGTTGCAAAAACGAATCACCTCTGAATAATCGTTATCTATGAGTTTGCTAGTAGACGCTACCCGTTAAAATTGGCGGGACGAATGATGTTAACGTTTTAAGCTGCTCTTTTACTTACGGTAACTCTGTCAGGAAATAATGCTATTTTCAGTATCACTGATGCGGACTGCCTTATCTGACAGACTCGCTATTAGTTTGGGAATACGGACCCGGGAATTTTCTTCTATCTAAATCCTGAAGAGCGTGATGCAAAGACGGGCGGACGGACAGAAGGACCAATCAACCAACCAAACATGCCACGCTGAGCTATTATATGGGCTTTTACATATATTATATGTAGCTAAGTACATAAAATTCTCCACGCAGGTAATGAGTTCGAAGAGATTCCCATTGTCATACATAGGAGAAATTATGCACAAAAAATATTGAAATTTATTTATTTACATATTTAAGGAGATACCTGGTGTTTTATTACATAGCTTCGATTAAAATTAATATCGTATAATTTGTCTAAATGTTGAAGACAAATAGCCTTAATTTATTTTTTTTTTATTTAGTTTCACGACTATTAATTCAACATTGAATCAATACTCCATGATCATTCCCAGCGTAGTAACATCTTTCTGCGGCATCCTGTAACCAGATACGTGCTTGTATGTACACATAATTATCGTAGTAGAATTTAGCGTCATGAATTAGAGCGAGTAAAACCCGTAGAGTTTAGAGGTCGCGTCAGGCCACGTTTTTGTACGTGCATGCACCCGATGTCCCTGGAATACGCCAGTGTCGTAAGAGAGCATTCTCGCATTCTCTTTCTTTCTCGACGCCCCATTCTTGTCTGCTGCGAACTTTATTTTGAAAATTATACTTCCAAGTTTAAGATGCGGATGTTATTGACTACTGTAGTACATATTTTTATGTCTGTGTGAGTGAACAAAAGCTTGACAGATTTGATTTCAGTATTTTGCATGTCGATCAAAATTCATTGTCTCTTACCTTCTCTTGTGATATTTTGATTGAATGTTATTGGCTAAATCGCTTTCGATCAGATACACACCTTCAAATGAAAACTTTAAATAAAATGTTATACTATACGAGAGGTTAGGTTCCCATTATTATTTCTGCATAATGCTTTCACTTATTTTGTGATTCCATGAGACAATTTTAAAGTAGTCTTACAATCTAGCTTACCTAGTTCTAATTCGAAGCATTTCATTCATTTTTCTTAGTTGAAATGAATGATTTGCGGCAAGTGCCACAAGCGATGCCTAGTTACACAGACCACGGAAGTGCTCTTGGTGCCACCCTACCGACGCCCTGCTGAGTGTCGTCGCGCGATTTGCTCTTCAGAAGTTCAGTCTTGAGAACTTCAGGCAAGTTCAGAACTTCAGTTCAGGGCAGTTGCTCCGCAGACACGCGTGTGAGGGGTGTGTCGCAGCGACGGCTCTGGCACTAGGAGCGCTGTGTGGTGCCTGCAGTGCTGTCAATCAAAAACCGTCTTTTCAATATCCATCGTCGGAAGAATTTCTTCTGCCCGCAGTCGAGACGGCCAGCAAGTTGATTGCAATTCGCTGCGAGAAAGTTTCCTGGCGCAATGTTAGTCATATTACGATGTCTTCCGCCATCATATCGTGTAAAATGCCATCACATTGTGTAAAATGAATGAAATTTGTCTTGCCTCCAGAATAATATTTTACTTGACTGTCTTCCTCATCTTTTCGATCGCTGTAATTTCAGAAATATATTGATTTTTGATCAGCCGAGTGAATTAATCTATTAATATACGAATTTGATTAAAGGATTATATGTCTAATTTTTTGTTCATATCTAATTTTAATTTGAAATTCAGTTTCAAAATTTTAATTAAATGTCGATATTTAAATTTTCTTGTGAGCTCACCTCTCTTGTATGCCTTGTAGTTAAGTTAATCCAAATAAACTGCTTCGCTAATTGCTCTCCTGTGATCTACTAGCGAAAGACTCGTATGACAACTCTCGTTTGAAATCACAAACTCACTTCATTATGGTAAATAGACAAACTAAGAGCGTTCAATTTTTCATAATTTGATAACAGTCCGCCCACACCACAGTTAATGGGGAGTTGGCATTTGAACCAGGTTGATACTCGATCATTTTCCATCAATGGTGTTCCTGAAAAACTGAGTTTAAGTGTATTTCTTGCCCAGCGTGCAAACTGACTTATGAAATCTATGAAATCTAATTTTCGCTACTTTTCCTCATAGCTATTTTATTTTCGTAGTGTTTAGTGTCGCTTGTCGGTATAGGAGATCGTGGTCGAAATGCATGCGCGAAAAAAATAACACCTATTCTATCTTATGATAATTCCCACTATGACCTATTATGAATAAGCCTCTTTGTTGCGCAGTTGTTATACGTCACAGAAAGTTAGTTGAGTTGGTGCTCTGGAAGTGTCAAGTGATGAAGGCAACTTATTTAGTCAGGTCCAACATCGGCGAGCATCTTGAGGGCTGGAACAGGCAGTGCGTGACTGCTACGAACTGCTCCACCGCGCACTGAGCAGGTACGTGTCTCTTGTCTTCTTCAATGTAACGTGCGTTTGACAACCTAGGAATCAATTGAGGCGTTGAATGGTGTGGCACTTTTCTTTCTGACTCTCAAAGACGAAGATTTGTCAATATTTCAAACGGAAATAATGTGTTCATATCAACAAGGTAGTAAATTCAGCTAGGGCATGGGAAACTAATGAAGCGGGACTTGAGTGATAATGATAACAGTCTGCGTAAGATGAAGG
The DNA here is from genome assembly GCA_014899125.1 of Orchestia grillus. Classification (NCBI taxonomy): domain Eukaryota; kingdom Metazoa; phylum Arthropoda; class Malacostraca; order Amphipoda; family Talitridae; genus Orchestia; species Orchestia grillus. Next base: position 51,346 of record VOMN01064218.1, read on the forward strand.
ATACTTAATCAGTTTGTTGAGATTTTTAAGTGACTTAAATCACATGCTCTCAAGTCCTTATTACTTCAGTGAATGTTTAATGAATTGAACTGGTGTTTAACTTTCATGCGCTTCAATTTTCTTAATTTAAGAATAACCTGAATGCAATACGCTTATCCCTATTGCTCATCATGCCGCGTATGGTTGGGTAACAGCCAAATATTCTCATCCTCATTTGAAACTTGACTGACTGTAATGCCCATATCCACTGCAAAATTCAAATTCAGCCGTTACCTTGTCCCATTTTGGAGTCCATTGTGAAGCTAATATTTGTAAAATACCCACCCATTGGGAGACTAGAGAAATTGTATTTAAGATCTAACAACTAATGAATATATACGGTGCAACACTGAAATTTTGCTCAGCAATGCTAATATTTCATGAAACTTGTGAAGTACAGTCACAATCTTGATTGAGTAATTCACTCATGCTCTCAGTTGTTTTCTTCTAATTTCCTCGGCTAATGCTCAGAGTTCACAATGCAGTTAGAGAAATCCATCATATAGGCTGAATTGTGGAGGCTCCATTGTGAAATTTCAAAATGTTCCCGAAAAATGAAACCATAAATTTACAGGTGCTGGTTGATTATGCTCGCAGGAACTTTTTTTTAGTATTCACCTTTATAAATGATGTTCCTATAAGCATTTGAAGTAATAATCGTGTGTCATTTACCGTAATTGCGCGATAAATGCGGAGACCAATGGAATGAGGATTTCCTGATGAAAACACAGATGTGTTAGTGAGCTTAGAGTTACACTGAAAGTTTGAGGCCCTCTCGGGCTAACCCAAGGGGAGTTCAACAATTCTCTGTCTCTGTAGTGACTGAAATTGGCTCTCAAGTTTTCGAACACACGGGCTGTATGGTTTGGCGCATTGGTGTCGTGTGAAGAATACATGTCTTATTTTTGCCTGTGCTCCAATTTTGCCGCTACTGAGAGGCATTGTTATTTTAACGAAGAGGGAACCCTTCGTTAGCTTCTTGTATATTGACGAGAAATGGATGTGGAGCGGTCGAGATTTTATGTTTTAGCAAGTATTTACCAACAGTAATTCTGATGCTTTGAAAACTGATTTGCAGGATTGACTGTGCTTGAAGTGGATCTGTTATTGGGCATCAGATATGCTTGTTTATGATTCCCGTAGAATGGTTAAAATATTCAAAGATTGGGGTATAAAGTTTTATTTTAATTATGCTTTGCCCTTGTGGATCACCATGCGATAGCTCCTTATTACACATCTGCGAAGGAAGGTCCAGGTTCTAAATAGGCGTATGGGTACTGAATTTCAAGTCACAAAGTGCTTCCCTTGAGAAATGAAGCTTATGCCGCGTTCCCCACTGCACTCATGTGTCCTGTCAGGAATTACAACGCATTTAACACGTTGACTCCGAAGTGGGTCATATATGGTACACGCGATCATGTAACCTNGCTGTAATACTATCAATCGTACCTGCGTAAAAAGTTCAAGTCTTGTTAATATACAACTATTTTTCAACCGTTGATATGTGGTACAACTTTATAATTGAAAAATGTACATCAGTATTTTGGAACGTGTTTTGCTGCATATTTCACTCGCGTATTAAAATGCTATTCACTGATAATATAAAAGATCTTCTGGTCTATCATTCTTGTTATTTAATTTTTCTCTAAGTTGTAAAAATTCAGGTATGTCTAAGATAGTTTAGTTCAAATATTACTTGTGTGATTAGACTAATGTTTTGCACCATGATATAATCATTAAAAAAAAAGATTTGTTGTCTCATGTGCTTCACTATTGGTTATAGCAGCTAATTCCTTATGCTAAATCGCTTGATTAAAACAACTTTTTCAAAATTGCAAGACCGTGAAGATGAAAGTAAAATGTACTACTGATTTAATTTCTTCACATTTTAAACAACTTTAACAATTTTTTACCACAAGTGTTACATGAATGAAAATTACA
>VOMN01064222.1:0-26320 GCA_014899125.1 Orchestia grillus
ACATATAGTTCTGGAGGTTTTAAATTTATTCGTATTGAAATACTGACAGGAGGATACGTCATTTATCACATCGTCTGTCAACATCCACCATTTCGGGCCCCCCATGGAGGAACTCTTGGCGCCACGCAGTTACCGAATATTGTCCAGCCGGGAACTTTGGTGTGTCCCAGAGTGTCTTCGAACGTCAAAAATCAAACACGTCTTTCGCGCAGCCTTTTTGCGTTGATAAAATTCTGTATTGTACTAGAGAGGAAGGAATCAGAACTTAGGCTGTGTAAAGTTTACTGCAACAAAAATGATGCAGGGACAATGTTTCGGGTCATCTTTTCAGAATGACATGAGCCCTTTACTTGCAATAAAGGAGCGTTACTATGAAAATAACAACAAAAGAAAAAGAAGAGGAAGGAGAATCACTGAAAAGACGATTTTAATGTGCATTGTAATATACAGTAAAAATTTTGTTAAATGAAATTAAGACCAGAAGGAGATATTATGTATGTTCGAGGAAAAAATATTGAATTTTGTCACTGTTAAATTGGCACGCGTTAACCAGAGGCCCCTTCTCCTTTCAACCCATCGCTAGCTGAACACATTCGAGGCCTAGATCATTGTGAAGACCACTGATCAACATGACATAATAAAGGGAACAAACGTGAACTATCATCAAACACAGCACATGTGCGTATTATATAGGTCTGATATTTTTCATGTTGGCGACGGAAGTGCCCTTGAAAATAAATCATGGATAAAAGTCTCCTCGGATGGAAGACATGGGTGAAGTCTCCTTTTTTGGTAACGTAGAGGATAAAAGTAGGTAGTATATGCACACTGGATGACATACTTGAAAGGTTATGTATGTTTGGACATTGAAAAAGTAGGTGCTGAACGTTTAAATCTAGTACATTAAATCGATAAGGTTATCCTTCAGATTTAAAATAAGCATATTTTACCCGTACTGTCACCCTTACTTTAGTAAAGTACCCTAACGCAAGACGAGCGCAAGATGAGTCCATCAAAAACTTGGAAAGATTTGAAACTTTCATGAATTAGTGATGCAGGGAACACATTCTCAAATTAACATCCATTGCTCAAGAAATTATCGTAACTTAGAGCTTTCGTCATAAGGACTTGTGATTAGCGGAGCTCTACTGCATTTGATTGAGTGGAATTTCTCAATTTATAAGGTAGAGTGAGACGTCCCTCTGTGTAGGAAGAACACACCTGTTTCAGGTGCAGACGTGCTGAAGTGCGATGCAATTAAGTTGTGATGTTCAAATACTAAACGGCTTGAAATTTTACACGAAACGTATTCCCATCGAGTCGCCCGCCGGCGGGCCCAAAATGTTGGCTGAATTGATGTTTTCATCCTTATGTTGCACCTCAATCTATTTTTAAAAAATGTTAGACTCATTCGAGAGGTAATCCATTAAAAGTCGTGGTGGGCACTCCTGCAAAGTCACGACAAGACGTGGATAACATTAACTTATAGGAGTAGAAGCAGTGATAATAACATAATTGATAATCAGCGAGCAGTAATCAGCAGTACGTCATATACATATAACAAGGCACAAGCACCAACAGCTTAGAAGCGGTATAACAAGTAATGACATTATTAATACTTGTAATACTAACGTTCATAACTCTATAATTAAAAACATTCCGATAAAATCGAACAATTTCCGAAATGGTCACAATTCTTTAGACCAATCGTAGGAAGCTGAGATCTACGTGTAATTTAACAATGCTGTTTACTGCACGCGTGAAGTTTGGAACTAGAAGAGCAACATTATATGAAAAATACAAACAAAGACTTATCATAGTTTTGGAATATTTCAAGAAAGACCCTTATAAAAGCAAGTAGGCATATAATAATTTCAAATGAAGGTCAAGATTAGCAATGATGCTTTGGAGAGTGCCCGTTAACGGCTTTTGATCAATGCCTTAGCTGTTCTTTCTTGAAGCCAATCCAGCGCTCTGCAGGGGAGACATCTGTACGTAATCTTATCTTTATCAAACTCAGCTCCGATCATATGAATCTCACTCACCACCACCACCACAGTCACCACCACCACCACCACCACCACCGTCACCACCACCACCGTCACCACCACCACCATGGCCACCACAATCATCACCACCGTAGCCACCATCACCATAATCCCATACGCCACCAAAATGCGATACGCCACCGTTTCCCCCTCTATTCCTCCGGGACCGAGACGATGAGCCGTTGCCGGTCATCTTGCCTGCAAATGTGATGGAAATGCTCGTCAAGGTTAAGAAACGTGAAATTTGTGATGTACAACATATATAAAAGATATAAAAATGTAAATAAGTGTAAATTGATAATAATATAAATATAAAGTAAGAAGTATACTGTTAAATCTCTCATCTACGGACGCTGCGCAACAACGGACATCGATTGCAACGGACCGAACCTGGCGGTCTGAACACGCATTCTGTTGGGCAGAGAGCAAGATACTAAAGCACAAAATAGTCAAAGTCACACGCGGAATATTTGCTTCTACAGGAAATTTCGCCCTCCGTCTCAAGTCATTTTATGAGGAGAAATTTTGCGGCTCGTCCTCACAAGTAATTTTATGAGAGGACGAGGGGAAATTTTGAGACTCGTCCTGACTCGCAATTTTATGAGGGGATGAGGGGAAATTTTGAGGCTCGTCCTGTCAAGTAATTTGACGAAGGGAAATCATAAGGTATTGTCCATTTTCAATCGATTATGGTTCACGATGAACAATGAGTTTACTGAGTGCATGCAATTTATTTCGTGAATTTTTTGTGTACTAATAAAGCAGACTGTAAACTGAAACAGGGTGGGGCAAAACCTTTTTTCACGATTATTAACACACCTATAAAATGTGTTACATAGGAATTGAAAAAGAAAGTCTTAAAGTTACATTCAGTATCGATGATAATGATTTGAAGCATATTCTGTTGTTAAAATTCACACAATTATCGTATCCCAAAAATACCGAAGTACAGCGAGGACCAACGAGTAAAGATAATAGCAATTTATCTCTCTCACAATGGATCGTTAGTTGCAGTACAGAGGGACTTCGTAAGAACATTCAATCAACAAAGGCCCTCCAAACATTGCATTACTGCAATGATTGCAAGATTCCGAGATTTCGTCTCAACAGCAGACAAAAAACGCTCTGGCAGACCGAGATCGGTACGAAATGCATGGGCAATTCAACGAGTTTCATTGAGTGGTGCAGCAGACTTGAAACGTCGACTAGACAACGTTCCAGTCAACTGGGAATTTCACGAAGATCATTGCAACGCATTCTAACAAAAGATTTAAAACTGTTTCTATACAAAATTCAAGTAACAAAATTGTTTAAGTTTGCAGACCGTCAACAAAAAGACTTTGGAAGTGCATTTCTATGGCGGAAAAATGATGAGACTTTTACCTCACACCGAATCATGTTTGATGAAGGCCATTTCTATATCAGCGGGCATGTTAATAAACAAAACTGCCGATTCTGGTGAGAGGAAAGTCTTAGTGTAATCTATGAGCAACCGCTTCATGCCCAAAGGATTACCGTCTGGTGTGGCATAACGAGTGCAAAAATAATTGGTCTATATTTCTTCTAAGATGTTGATGGTGCAACCGTGATAGTGAAAGGAGACAACTGCAGACAAGTGATACAGGAATATTTATTGCCACAACTGGAAGATTTAAACATGCAGAATTTGTGGTTCTAACAAGAAGGGATGGTACCACATATAGCAAGAGAAATTATGACAATACTAAAAGCTGCCTTTCCTGGTCGTTTAGTTTCACGTTTTGATGACGTTCTATGGCCACCACGATCTCCTGAGTTAACCCCTTGCAGATTTCTTCCTCTGGGTAGACCTTGAAGGAAAAATTTACATCAATATGTCTAATACTCTCTATGAGTTAAAAACAATATCATCGAAGAAATCCACAGAAAAATTTCATGTTCTTTGGAAAAAGCCATGAAAATACTGTACGTAAAAAAAGCCTGTGTTTAAATAATGATGAATACAATTTCTAGAATATTATAGTTGAATAATAAAATTTCACATTTTTTTTCATTTCGTATGTAACTGATTTTTATTACTGTATTAGATGTCATGTAATAAATGTTCAAAATAGTGAAATGTCTTTTGTGCCACTCTTTATTACTTATTTGCTAATTATTATCTATTTCTCGATGCAGTGGGAGACTGAGAAGGCCAACAATACACATTTTACTGAATTATTACATGTTCTGAGTCACTCAGTGTGAAAATGCGCAAGAAATCGACTCTTTTATTTTTGAAAGCAGGTCCTACACTAGTAAGAGATCCGTACGCGCGGTATTGTGCCGTGCATCGCTCTTAATTGTGCCATGCATCACTCCTAATTGTGCCACGCATCACTCCTAATTGTGCCATGCATCACTCCTAATTGTGCCGTGTATCGCTTGTAATTGTGCTGTGCATCGCTCGTAATTCGATCCCATGAAAAAAGTGACAAGTTGCGTCCCGAATTGCATACAAATCACGGTGAATGATATTTATTTCAATGCACACAGACGCTGTGTTCACCGTATGCATGCTTTCGACTACATAAACGTTACCAAAACACAGGAGCAAGCAACACAGACTAACAACACACACAACACAGTCTCACACAACCCATCAAGTATAACACACAAACACACACTATACACAACGTACACAAACTCTCACAGTACATAACAAACGACAGACAGGCAGAAACTCACGTTATACACAACACATATACACACAAACACACTCGCAAAACACTCGAACACACATCCCACATACTTATTTACTTGGAGATGTTTGGGCTTTCACGCCCCGGCCACACTGGGGTGCCGCGGCTTTGTGTGCATGGTGTGCCTTCGCATATCCACGAGCTGTTGAATGAGGCCGTTTCCCTCTGCCGTTTGATGATAGTGAGGCAAGGGAGGGAAGCACCGAACTCTCTCAGATCTTTTGGCAGAGCGTTGAAGAGTCTGAGTCCCATCACCGGGAAAGATTGTTCGTGTCTAGTTCGAACGCTGCCAGCCGCCCTCGCATTGAAAGTTGGCATACAACACGCACACATACACAAACACAACACGCATACAACACGCATACATACACAAACACAACACACACACAACACGCACACATACACAAACACAACACACACACACAACACGCATACATACACAAACACAACACACACATAAACTCACATTTGCCGGACTTGTCGCAGGCACAGCAGCCGCAGAGCGCAATGATCGCGCAGATCATGAGGAATGCTGCCAGGACGAGGATATCATTAGCGTTCTTTACATTCATTTTTTTTATTTTATGAATACCATTTTTATCAATATGGTTCTGTGTCGATCCGAACAGATTTGAAATCTTTGCAGAGAAATCACACGGCGCTACAAAATTTCCCATTTGTGTTGTTCCTTTCCTAAAAATCACAGTTTCCCATAACATTGCAATTCAGTATAATAAAAAAAATTTTAGTACTAGAACTTTGGTTAAGTCAATCAATTCCCAAATTCGCATTTTATTCACTATAATACCAGTAATAAATAAAATACGAGTATAGAACGGAAGAAAAGTTGCACTAGGAAAGCGGGCATTTTTTTTAAGGAGTCAAGAAATAATGCAACTGCCAGGAATGAAAAACATGTTAGATGATGGAATCATTTAAGATATCAGTACACTGATCAATACAGAACTATAATAAATCCGCCCTGCATAAAAGAACCTTTATTAATTCCAACACATTTTACCGTTGGGGTTTCAATTCCTTACAACTACAGGCGTGTTGAGGGATGTGAGAAATGCGTGGCTTAAGCTTCCTTTTCCAAGGGAAACATGCCTTGGTTTCGTGAAATTCCATGCCCGAGCCGGGATTCGAACCCTATAACGTCCCAGCTGCGAGGCTATCTCGCTAACCAGTACGCCATGGGGCATAAGTAGCAGTGGTTGAGTACTTCAGGTCTGGATTGTCCTATTGGGAAGTGTGAACACTACGATCTATTCATGGCAATCATTACCTACGTAAAAAATGCTCCAAAAATTAAATTATGAGCCAGATTAAAGGCGTCAAAGCTTTCTATTAACTGGTAAAACAAGCCACTCAAATTTTTAAAGGACTACTGGGTGTCCCGCAAAGAATTTATCCATTGAATATTTATTAGAACTCAAATTCTGGAAAATGTAGAATAATGAAATTTGACACACAGGTTTAAATATATTTTGTTAGTATGGTACATTAATCAAGTTTCAAAATGATAATTTTCGTTAATCATATGATCCGTCCGACTCGTAACTGAGAAGCATGAATTCCGGACTATTTTCTCATCCAAAACAGACCAGAAAGCCTGAAGAGAATTTTTCAGAGCAGCCACACTTTATGAGGATTTAGCAGAGACATCACTTTGTAAGACAGACTAGATAACAAAATTTATTGAATTGATATCCAGACCTGACAGATTCAACATGTTCTTATCTTAAACCCGCTGAAATAATCCTGCACCACTGCTAGGTCAAATTCGCTGTACGACGTATTTGCTTTAAGATTTTCAGTGATCCAGGGCAGCATATTTTCTGCTCGCATTTCGATGAAACGTTGAGTTTTCACTTTCACTCCGTTCTGGGTGAAGACTGGATTCATCAGATGCGAGCGCAGCCTTCACCGTCACTCCAGCTGGTTTGATGCCGCGGAAATGGTTACGACTGACTATCTTCAGGCGAGTCCCCTGCTTCATCCCCGTTAAATCTATCATTTTGCGGGACAACCCCAACTGCAAAGATCTTCTCGTCAGACCAAATGAAGATAGAGTCGGCAGCCCGCTAAATTTCGTAGAACATAATTTTGTCTCTACCATGCGGTCTCTTTTCGGAAGCTGCTGAAAGTAATTGTTGCATTGCTTTTTGCGTGCCCTGAACCCCAAGTCATGCTTAAATGTCCCGTGCATGGATGAGTTTGAAAAATCGTGATGTTGTCTTGTATTTCTCATGTTTCTACGAGAATTTCGTGTTTCTCTTCTAGACCACTTCCACAACCTTATCAGTACGAACAAAATGTTTTCGTCCATGAATGAGCTTGCAGGAGGTTGAACCCGTATCTGTGTATATGTAGTTATCATACATCGTACACAGTTTAAAGGGATACATTAAGCTATTTTAGTCTTTCTGTGTTGATTATATATTATTCTAGCGGTTAGAAGGGAACAATTAGACGAGGTTTTGTTTTAGAAGCGGTTTGGTTGGAGTCTTCTTTACAGACGAATAAAAAAAGTGCTCGTATATGATTGTCGACTAGTGTAGTACATAAAATTATGTATTTTTGTCGATATTTTAATATTTCAGACCAATTCTAAAAAAGGTAATTCTTTGTGGGTCACCGTGTTTAAAATTGTGTTCGTAAACATGAGCAGATACCCTGATGCACAAAGTGCACAACACTAATTTCACCACACTTTGCTCTGGACTCTTTATAAATAGTACAGCTCACCTCCGAGCCCTAATGCATCATCATCTGCAAAGGAAAGTTCCTTCACCTCGTTGGCGTCACATTCTCTCATTTCAAAGTTCTGAAAAGAAATAAAGGTTTGTCTCAAACGTACATTCCCTGAAAGGAACACGCAACTCTCCGGGTTTGGGTTTTTTTGATGTTCCATCCATGGTATAATAAGTCGCCTGTGTCCTAAGTATGTAGTTCTATAAGAAAAGAAAGGGAAAAAATCGTTTATTCTGAAATCAGTCACATGCACAGCATGTTATGAGTCGGTTTTTCAATTAGTAAGACTACAATCCTAAAAATATGCGTGGACTTCCATAGTTGTGATTCTTAATTCCCTGACCTATCGTTCAGCCTGAAGTGTTTAGCATCTTTAACTTAAAAGCTAAACAGTAGCTAAAAATATCGTGTGATTTTCTGTAGTACCTGATACAACCATAAAATTGCAGTGAAAATGTAGGCTACATAATGTGAAAAAGGAGTTGAACTTCTTAGGAATTACACAAACTTGAATATCGAAAATTTGAATTTGAGTTATGGTACTTCAAAACTGCAATGGATTTGTATCCTATAGTGCTTACGGTGCCATGTGAGGTTCTCAAGTGTACTGAATAAACTTGTGTTGTTTGAAAGAGGAAGATGATTATTCATTTCGATGGAAGTGGCCCACGTTTTTTAGTGAATCCCATTTAAAAAAATAAGACTTCAGTGCTGTAAGAAAAAATGTAAATCACTTTGATCTCAAACATAGAAGTCGATCGCTCACTACGATGCAATGGTAGTAGTTGAAAAACTTAAATTAATGTACAAATGTGTGAAATATTTTATCACAGGGTGAAATTAAAAGTTACGTATGAAAAAAAGACTATAAACCGAGAACAGTCTGTTGAACATGTGACTAAGAACATATGTAAATTGAGACAATGGTGTCTTAAAGTAGAGTTATGGTATATTAAATTAGTAATAGTGTTACATCTCTTGATCTTTGCAATATGTTTTGAAACATTGCTACAGCTTTTTACTGATACTTTTACAGCCGTTGTGAAATTTACTACTATTTAATTCACTACAATACTAGTATTAGATGTGAAAACGAATTAAGACAATTTCATGTATAATACGACGTATTTCTAAAATATGTGTCTCGTGTCAATATGTTCATCGCAGCTCAAATGTGTAACGAATTATCTTTAAAGACTTTTGTTAGGGACTCCGGTGCGGGTGTCGTGTATTCTTGGTCATTATTATGCCGCACTTTTTTCTAGTCAATCTGAGTTCGCATCATGTACCGTGCGAAATCGCTTATTTAGTTCAAAATGAGGTTAATTGAGATATGCTGCCACCACCTAATTTCTCAGGAAACTATTTTAATTCATGTGAAGAACACTCATCTAACGTAATTAATTATTCATTAAGGAACCATATTAATTTATTTCATCAATTATATTCGTCAGCTCCTAATGGATAACAATGGTAATGGTGAGCATCGGGGCGATCAATGCACACGGGATTTAAGATTGCAACTTTTTCACACACATAGTTTTTTCTTGATCTCAAGAAACCTCATGAAGAAAGTCGGAGTGTGTGATTATGAATTGCCCGATGCTCGGCTAAATATGAACTCAGGTTGTGTCGCACGTTTAAGTTTCTTAACATTTATTGAGTGATATCCCTAGCTGAGCTGAACGAATTGTAATGCAAATGCTTATGAAACAATGTTATTGAAATAATTGATCTACTCGCGTACGAGGTTGACAATTAGAGTGAACACATTAGAAACGCTAATAAAGGAAACTTTGAGATGCTGAAAGAGAAATGCGTTAGTAACATAAATAAATGAGAGATGCGTAACTTTTGACGTGGAAGAGCTGTCAACGATGCCCTGGCGATTAGGAGCAGCAGTGGGTTGATGGTAAGAGGGTACGGATTCTACACTTTGGGTAGCAATTAGTGGATAACAAATGGTTCATAATATTTCACATGACCCGTGAAATGAAGACTAAGTGAAATAAGGGATCTCATTGAAAGAGTCACATGTCTGATGCGAGTAAGGCCCTCTCTTAAAAAACGAAAACGCCACACCGACATGGCGGGCTGGCAGAACGTTGAGCAGGACCGGAGTGTGTGAATAGAATGCCCCTCGCGGGTCCCCATTGTTCGCTCGAAGTTAGGACTACATTCTTTAACGAGCTTGTGACAGTGTTGAACGAGATCTATTCGAGATCTTATTTCCAAATTTAGTTTGAATTTGAATATAGATAAACTGAGGTAATAAGAGAAATTGAGCTAATTCCTATAAAATTTCGAAAAAAGCGTATTTTCTCTGCGTGCGATGCGTGGTCACAACATTTCTATGTAGATGCAGTTATGTTGGCTCCCGAACAGGGCTTCTGATTGGGCCTCTTGTGCCCTGCCCACACTGGGCGTGTCCTCTGGATTCTTGCTTACATAATGCTTGCAATTGACTCACGGTTTGGGTCTAAAATGTAGATTGAAATTTTGGATTAAAACATTTAGTAGAAAATTGTTTGAAGTGACATTCGCATTTATAAGTATAGATGAGTATACTCCATTATGTTTGGATGCACACGCTGAAATGTGAACAGGGTGTCGATAAATTTGCATAGCAAATTGAAATAAGAAAGTGAGCAGTAAAAAATTCGTTTTCGAGTTACAAACTATCCAAAAATATTCATTGTGCCTACAACTTTTGAAGTCTTATAACATTTTTTCAGGACGTATACAAATCCCATCTTTGTAATTATAGCTATCGTTATGTATCATTACATACTCTGTCGTGAACCATCAGCTAGTCGAAAACTGGCGGCTGAAGGTAATCGTTCTTCATCCTAGTTTATTATTAACGCCTTTGCATGCAAGCACATTCAAGTCCGGTCACAGAAGTAGGTTTTAGGAGTATTGCATTCGAAACCACTTAATGTTTATGAAAACCATATTAAGAGTTGATCAGTATCAGTTTGAAAAAATGATTCAAGTGTGTTAGCCTTTTTATGCAGACAGAAATCGTTCTCGTCCTCACCTGGTCAGCCCAAAAAACAGGGAAGTTGTACTCTGTCGAGAAGTTCGACATTGCCGGAAGGTCTTCGTACCTGCGCAAGGGAACGTTGATTTGGAAACGCTTGTGAGCATGTAGAAGTATCCCCGTTTTCTGGAAAAAATAAAACCTCATTTTTAAACGCTCAACGAATTTTTGTTCGGTAGCCGGCATATCAAAGTTAAGTTTATGTGAGCAGGGCAAGTGAAGTATAATGACTTAGAATATACTTTATTATTATACACATCTATTACGCAAAAACCATAAGCGATACAAAGTTCCTGATAATTTTAATTGAAAAAAATACTGGGAGATTTTTACACAGGCTAGCCACAATGAAACTTCTGGATTCAAACAATAGCATACTTTAGATAATCATAAAAATGGCTAAATACACATTGGAAGAGAAAGCAACCGTTGTAAAATATTATTTCCTTAAACAATACTTCATTAGCAGGAGTAAGGCTGAGTTTCATGAAAAAATGAAAAGAGTCCACCTAAGCCCTGTGTTATTGCTTTGATAGCAAAATTCAGAATGTTTCCCACAGAGACCGAACTGGCAGACCGATGTTATCTCGCAATGAAAAATTTCACGCCTTGGTTATATTCTTCGGACGCCTCGGTCGCTGAATTCAACTCTTTCAATTTTTTTCTGTAGAGATATTTAACGAATAAAGTTTTCGTAAATATTTCAAACACCCTCCAAGAACTAAAACAAAATATAATTGAAAAAATTCGCAACATTTCACCGGATATTCTGGGAAGTGAGATGCAAAATACAGAGCAAAGAGTTCGTTTGTGCCTGGGTAATAATTAAAAACATTTGAAAGACATGATTTTTTCGTAAAAATTCGCATAGTTCTTCTTTCATTCACAATTTACCAGAACTTTGCATCTTTAATAGCTTTTCCGAAATAAATGTTTGAATGATAATGTAACTTTCGGCCACAATGTCAAAGCAAGTCGTAGTTTGGTTAAGTTTTCGTTTTTTTCTGCAAATCAAAAACGGTTAACAACTATCGCCACCCAAAGAGCTCCAGATTTCAAAAAAGTGTTGTGCTATAACTTTTATTCCTTTTACATATGTTCTCCGAGAGTGTTCGATGTATGGACTCTAACTTTTCTACTGCCTTTTAATGTGGGACTGTTTCATTGGAAGACGAATGCAGCCAGTTCAACTCACAGGTTTAAGTTTTTGTCGCGTTGAAATTTAACTTGAGTGTTTTCGATTGTGTTCCAGTGTGCAATTGATCTATTTATATATCACTGTCCTCAATTTAACACCCAGATTCTAGTATCAGATGCGCTCGAATTCAATTTAGAAATTCCAACTGTGTTTCAGCGTGAGACAGTTCCCTTTGCAGACCAATGATGCCAGTTTAATTAACTCACAGGCTCAATGTCCAAGAAAGTCTCGTGCAATGTTTTGTTGTCAGCAAGCCCGGCGTACTTGTGTTGTTCATCACCGTCACCCTGGTAGAAATGTGGGGACGACATCACCAACGGAAGACCTTTGGGTACAAGTAAAGTACAACTCTTCAACAGCACGTTATCGTATGGTTCGACGCGTCGTCATGTGCTATGGATGTATGTGCTATGGAAAGTGAAAAGAAAAAAAGAAGCTTGATTCTAGTTGAGTCGACTATACAATATTTTAGTTTTTCACTGCCTTAGAGTTAATGAAGGGACCAAAAGATGGTTACTCCCAGTACCCAATTAATTTTACACCTGGGTGTAGCGGGAAATTTCAAATTTAATCTTCCTGTCCCAAAGAAAGCACCACAACTGCGCCGCAGGAGCCTGAAATGTGTACTGCTGAATGTGTGGGCATGGGATAGGCCGGGCAAAAATGGCCTACTTTTCTTCCAACAACCCCCGCCCTCGCATTTGCTGCGGTGTGGACCAATAGAAGACAATTACGAGCCCGTAAGAATAAGAGACACTAAAACCTGCTGAGTTTCTGACTAGATGACCATACGTGCTGGCTTACATCAACTTACCTGAATCTTGGGCTAGTACATAACTCATATGAGGGATCAACCACGATTGTTATCGTAATCTAGGATTGTTATCTTAATCCGAGGGATTAACTACTATTATCTTCATTTACGATTGTTCTCCTAATACGGCTGATCGACTACGATTCTTATTCTAGTTTATTATTTTTCTCCAAATATAAATACGAGGGATCAACTGCGAATGTTATCCTAATCAGGGGTTTCCAACTACGTGATCAGCAATAGCTAAGCTTACTCAACATAAATTCAATAGTTTTCAAAAAACCGGTTATCAAAATCTACTCTAACGTGGGCAAGACTCAAAATGTATTAAGGAAGCACATTCAATGCAATACGTGTAATTCAAATCTCATCCCTGTTAATAGCGCAAGCGATAAGACACTAAGTTCATAACTTGATTAATTTTCATTTTAGAAGAATGAAGATAAACGCCGCACACTGCTTTTGGCCGGTATAAAGAAGCAAGACCATCCTTCAGTGACACTCCATCCGCACTTCGTCTCTAGAAAGACCGGAACGAGTCGAGTAAACCACGCCCTCGGAAGTGCGGAAGTTACAAACCTAGCAGCACTGGGGACACTTTAGCCTAAAATGAAAAGTTTACCCCGAGCAATTTTAACACATACCATCAAAAACACATCCCAAACTAATTTATTCACACATAAATTTACAGAACACATTCAACCGGTACTCTGAAAATACAACAACAACTCAGACAAAAGGAAGCTCAAGTCAACCAGGCTTTATACAGCACGGCGATCTCCTAAATCCAGCCTCACCTTGACAAGGGGTCAGCTCTAGTAACCCAGAGCCCAGACACCCCAGGGAGCCGCAGTAGCATGCGTTGTCTGGGTTGGTGGCCGAATCGGCGAGTACGGCGGCAGGTTGTCGGAAGCGCAGAGCAGGCACCTCATAGAAGGTGACGTTTGTTTCGTAAGTCAGAAAGATAGACCTGCAACCGGATTAAATATCTGTGATCACTTCAAAAGTAAGTTATCACTTCAAAAGTAAGTTATGAGTAAGTTATGAAAGTAAGTTATGATTGCGGCAATTAAACGATTTCTGTTGATAAGGTGACCTGTACCCAATGCTATTTGACTGCAAGAAGATACCGTGCGCGAAAGCAAATGTGATTTCGTTATTCATTGTTGTTTTTCGAGAAATTAAACTACACAATCAGAACGCAATTGATCAAAAATATAGCCAGGACTTGTAAAATGACGTTGCCCTGAGGGAAATGAAGAAAGGGAAGAGCGGTCACTGAAGTTATTGCGCTCGGACGTAAAGTTCGCCCAAAGGTTCCTCAAGTTTCAAGTCAAATGCACGCAATGACATCGGTCATACTTCCGTATTCCAGTACGAACACACATGCACAACTTCTAAAGACGTCATGATATCGCAGCAACAAATTCGTAAAGTGTAGAAAGTTCTCACGTCTTCAAAACGTGATTTTTACTTCCACACTCTTTAGATATACCTGCAGTATAAATCAGGGAGGAACATTCTGACGGTGGAACGTTTGTCAATGAGTTGCGGTGGGAATTGAGTGCCGTCTGTACCGTTGATCATGTCGCAGTAGGGGTCATTCCAATAGGACAGTTCTGTATCATTCTGGTACTGCAAAACGCGAAGGTATTCTGATAATCCCGCAGCGCCAGTGTTCACGACCCAAGGACCATCTTGAGCGTCATTCAACTGCAAGAAAAGAAATTTCATTTCAAGAAAGCTGACATGGTGTAAAATAGTATGGTTCGTAAATGCTTTATGATTCCTGACCGAGGAAAGTAGGAAGAGCGTAGTCTCGTTTTCCCCTTCTAGAGGAATCACTCCGCGACTACGATAAAGTGAGAGGAGTGTGGTCTCATTTTCCTCGCCTGAGGGAACTACTCCGCGACTATGAGGGACAAATAGCAAATGGCAACAGGAGCGGGCCGAGCGGTCCACTACGTGTTCCTATCCAAGTCGTGTGCCACCAGAAGACTAATGTCTCATGTTTACATGACACCCCATCATTCCGTCCATACATTGTTTGTCGCGCATCTGAGACCGAGAACATGACATTGGCTCAAACGTTTTGTCACCTAACACATAGTCCGCAATCAAACTCTCGTACGACGCAGCAAACGCAGTCATCCTACAAAAACTACTTTCACACTGACCAACGTATGATTCAAAGAACACATCTATAAGTATCAACCGAAGAGTAAAATACCCATCCAACATTTATACACCTATAAGTACGAATCTGTCAATAAAATAACTAAGTATTTTTCTCCGTTCGTTCCGCTCTGAATATAGTTAAACAAAGTGATATTTATAGCGAAAATTAATGCAATGATCATCAACGTGTACAAATTAGGTGACTTTTTCCTCGACATAGAATCCGATGGTCGCATGAGAACCAAATTTGGTGTAGAACATATTACGGCCTAGAGGCACCGATTGTCTGTCTTGTGCACAGTCTCTTAAAATTAAAGAGCTATTTTGTACTACTATGGAGCACATACACTATATTCCACGTATGTGGCCTTCATAGTGCCATTATTGCACAAAGTTCATGGCGAGGTATAATTCTTTCACTTTATTAATCGCAACCCGCAATGGAGCGTTGGTGTCCTGCCTACACCGGACAATATTCAAAAAGAATATTGCATGATTCCTTCTCGGTCGCCAAAGACGCCATGAGTCGAACTCAAAGAGGCCACCGTGAAAATTAGCTTGTATCTTGACAAACAAATGTGGCGGAGACTTCAAAAACGAAAAAAGTTGAGTTTACTTCAGTAAATTCAAATGCTTTTGGAAGAGACTCACCGAGGATAAATATCCAATTCGGTTTTCTAAAACAGGTTTCGGGATATGGTCGTCGGGCACACCCATTTGGTGAAGTATTTCTTCGAGAGTGCCGTTGACGACGATGCTTTCGTGTGTCTCACCGTCCGAGGAGTTGAAGGTAAAACTGAACTCCGGCAACGGCCTGCCTACGAAGAGGAGTTCTCCAATCGAAAAGTTCTGGAAGACGCTCATCGTGCGCTCTATCTCAGGCCAGATGATGTCAATGATGTCCGTTCCGTGATAAAGTTCTGCTACCATCTGCACGAAGTGGTGCCAAGGCTCGTAAAAGTCTGCCTGATCAGCCCCAAGAAAAGTATCAGTGATGAAGAGTGACGTCTTAGTAAAGGTTAGAAGTTTCCAAACGCAAGGGTGTCACGAAATTAAAAGCTATGTTTCATCTCCTGTGAGCATGTCTTAAATCAAGTAGTCAAATCCGTAACTTGATTCACAATTTCTAAGCGCGACTGTATGGGCAATTGACGATCAAGTATCCCTGACTCACAATGAAGTAATTCTTACCAGTAAAGTTTATTATGAACAAGTATCAACTATCACTGCAGACACATTTGACGAACGTCAAGTAACACTAAAGATTCAAAGCCGAATTCTACTTGGAACACCAGGTATGAACACCAGGTTGTTCGGTTACGAAGACAATGATTTCCAGACTTTGGTTCTCACTGTCGTTGAAGTTGAGGTTTACTTTTTACAATTATATGTTTAGTAAACTACTGTGATTGCTATGTACGATTACGAACACTTTATACGAATACTGTATGCGAATCAAACACCTCATGCGCATATATGCTTCGAAATCGGAACAACGTACGGGGACGACCGGGTTGACGGTGGTGATGACGTCGCTCTCGAGGCCTATGCTCATGCTCTCCCAGAACTCATACCTCCTGTTCAACATGTACTGGATGGTGTCACTGCCGTCCATGAACTCTTGCGACACCTTCTCACGTAGCTGTCTGGGTAAATGACAGAGTTTCTCAACCAAGGGTGTCTGCACCTCTTTAAGGGGTGCAAAGTAGAATTTAAGAGGGGGCGAGAGGTGCATAAAATATCCAGAAACTGAAATAAAATGCTTCCTTTTGTTGATCAAATCTAGTATAAGTTCACCTCTTTTATTTTTAATAGATGTGGCGGGAATACAGTATAGGGGTGCGACGAAACAGTAAGGTTTTACTGAAGGTTCAGGCAAAGAAAAGGGTGAGATGCACTAGATTATGGATAAAGGATCGAGGTGAGTGATTCATTGTTTGGTTATCACCCGATTCCTAGGAAAGAACTTCTGTTCCGATAGAAATAACATACAGTGCTTCAGATTTTGTCTAAAATGACTGGCAATACTGACGTACGATGGCGGTACAAGTATCTGTGATACCATTGTGCGAGGGCAAGCATTTTCTTGACCGAGTCAAAACGACAAGCTATGATGTCGGCGACCCTCAAAAACGTCGAAATGTGATAGCACTTTCGTACATCAGGTTTCGAAAAAACGCATAGAAATGAATGAAACTTCAAGAAAGTGTAACCGAACCGCCATCCGTACGTCAGAGCTGTCTATGAGAGACTGTATATCCTTTGAGACTTCATTAAGCCTGAATGTTTTTCAGTTTTGTTCAGTGTTGAACCCTCATGCTAGAAATGATCAATTTCTACGGGCAGTTAAATCCCTCACTGCCCCACGATTTAATTTCGCTCTCTGGTAAATGGAATCATTAAACAAAACCTAATTTGGTTCAGTCATAAATTCATTGATTGATAAAACACAAGCTGATTCAAAAGTAAACTCACTTGTACACGTAAGGTCCAATTTCTTGCAGGATTGGTGTGGCGTGACGGAACTGCACCTCCTGCGGGTTGGTCACATTGAAGAGATAAAACTTCATGTAGACAGGGTCTGAAGCAAATGTGAACGCATCCATGACCTCCTTGTCGTCTGTAAGTATCAGTTTCTGTCCAGGAAGAGTCGAAAAATTATCCAGTGAGTTTTAAAAGGATAAAAAGTAACCTTTAACGTTTGAGAAATGTATGCACCCCAAGTAACTTGTATTTGACACAGTACTGCAGTCAAATAAGAAGTGGCAAATAATGAAGCTAGACTCGAAAAAGACAGTACCTGCAGGCTTAAGTCAGCTGCAATAGACTTGAATAGACTTGAATAGACTGCAATAGAATAGACAATAGACAACAGTTCAGAGTGCGCAGTTTCTTAGAGTTTCGGTCTGAAGGTCTGATTCGTTCTATGAGAATTTTTGTTGAGATCTAAGCCAAAGTATAGTTGTTGATGAATCTAACAATTAATCAGGTATGCAATCCATTAACAGTAACTATAAAATATAATAAGGGATGCATATTTTAAATGAGAAAAAGTATGTTTTGAGGTACGATAGCGGCTCGGTGTGGGCGAGTGCGTACACCCTGGGTATGACTGTCTCTTCTCATTAATGCTTGTAAAATATTTTCTGAAGCCTGTCTAAATTTTATGAATGACGACCAATTTAAAAATCGTTATCCCATACAACAAACTATGTAGTAGAAAAGGAAACTTCCTTAGCATTATTCGAGGCATGTGCTGCTCTTGCATCAAAAGCACATATTTTAAATATTTGAATGTAAAAACTTTAAGTGCAAACCAAAAGGGGCTTAAAATAAGTACGTCATATCTCAAGGATCGACAAGATAGGAGATCGCTGCAGTTGATGAGCATCAAACAAAACCTGGGGTACGAAATTTAAAGACTCTAAAGCCTTCATTTAAATTTTATCTATGCGGATAATAACAATCCGTGAAGTATTCGCTCGGTGTTTTCTGGTTCACGAACGTGACAACGGTGCTACCATTTCAGCCTGAATGGTGGTATTGTAGCGTCACATAAGATAATGTCATAAATGATAACGTCACGTGCCGGTAGTTTAACATATGATGACACGTATGCTTTTTTGTTTCTCCTTTAGACACTGATGCACAATGTGCACAACTGGCTATGGGCCAGAAAGGAACACTGATCGCGCTGCACATATACGACAATACACTAAAAAAGACAAAAAAATTCACTTAACGATAAAATTCGTTACAAAATTCATACCAGGTATAATCCATACATTAATGCTTTCATTATCGGAAGAATGATGAATTTATATATTTTTAGAGATCCCATTGTGTCATCAATTTATCTACTTAATGAATATGAATACCAGTTATTTATAAACGGCCTGATCTCAAGTAGACATGCTGATTTCTCTTAAGCCTCTTTAGACAGTTACATGGTTTGTCACTGGGAAATTTATCCATTTAATCACATTCACCTTTACATTCACGACAGCCTAAGTTATGGAATTCATCGTGTTACTCTCATTTCTCACGTTTTTTAGAATTGCTTCGTAGATGATCGAGCTCGATGCCATCAAGATGATGGCGAAGACGATCACCAAGACTGCGAAGAGCTGACACATACAGCGAACTGAGATTCTCGGGCATTTCTTCCGCACGATAAACTGTGCAAAATAAAATAAAAACCACACTTACAATCGTGAAGTATGTTTCTTGAGCGTGCTGAGTTGTACAGTGTGTTTTTCTTGATCATGCAAGTATTTTGTATTGAATGTAATAGTTAAATAGCTTCTGTATATTTAGGTTTTGTACGATATTAAATTTTGTCGTATAATGAATAAATCATTCTAAGGAGATTGTATGTTTACTGAAATACTTGTACTCTTAATTTTCATGTTTTTCTACGTTTGTGAAATTTTAGTATTTCAAATGTTCACTTAGCTCACGCAAATTCACTGTAAAAATTAAAAATGGGCATGAATTTCGATATTTCTGGAGAAAGTTGCATTTTAATTACTTCCATGCTGAGAACTTAAATCCGTACACTGTACTATCAAATCATTCGTGTTTTTGGTAAAATATTCAGAAAGACACCAGAAAGAGCTCATTTATGGAGTTTACCTGCTCGGAATATTTATAAAATAAAGTTAGAACTTCCCAAACTACTTGTCCTACCGAAAATAATATTTCTGAAGCTGTTGGTGCGGCAAACGTTGGGAAAACCAACAGGTGTTGAATCATTAATGCGCTTGCCAAAGGAAGGCGTTCCTGCAAAAGGCCTCCATTGAGCAAAGCGAACAGACCCGAAAGGGTTGAGTGGGCACAGAATTGCACGAAGGTCAATTTCAGTAATGTAGTTTGCAATGCTGAGTGCCGTGCAACGTTTGATGGAACTAATGGGGTCATCTAGTAGGCTGTTGCATGGTCGTTCGGCAGGGTGCTCACTTGTCGACAACAAGGTGGTGGGGGAGTCGAGTTTTAGGCAGGGATTTACGGAGATAAGCTAATTGGCCCGACAAACTACCAAAATGAAATCAAATTCATAATGTAAGCTTTTGGAAGACGACGTTCTTCTCTGGCTTGATGATTTTCCAATTATCCAATTGTGAAAAAATGGCCTTTGCTAGTTCAACAGGATAATGCACCTGCTCACAGAACAAGGAACGCAGCCAAGTGGCTGTTTGACCATGGATTCAAGGGGCACAATTTAGTGGTGTGTTCTCCAAAGAGTCCTGATTTGAATCCCATTAAAAATTTACGGTCCCTTGTCAAAAGAAGGATTTACCCTGATCGCAAGCAATACTCAAGCTTAGAAATTTGATCAAATAGCCCGTATAAGATACCAAAATTAACATCAGTTGTTGACAAACGTCGCATTAGGATGTTGAAGGCGTCGAAGAATGGAGGAAACATATTTGCTCGTTGCCTGCATTAAAAGTCTTAGTAGTTTTGTCATGCGATTGTACCGTCAGAATCAGTAATTTAGTGCAGAGTTATGTAATTTCATCGATTTTGTTCCTTTGCGTAATCAAAATGAATTTTAAATTAGGACAAACATACATACATCATAAGAAGTAGTACGCCTCTTTTCACTTGAATACTCAGTTGAGAATAATAATTCGAATTTAGCACGAACAGTTCTGAAACTCGGAGGTTTTTCTTAAAATTATATAAATCCAGTAAAATATTGTCTAAAATTTACCCCGCATAATCAAGCAGAACGCATTGTACATAGGTGCGTACTTATTATTTCATTGAAAACTGAACATTTAAAACTGTATCTGCATTTTTCCAGTTGACGGTCATTGCGCAGGGGACGGTGACGCATCCAAAGGGTCAGTGTAGTCGACAGTGACCGTGTGAATGTTATATTCACGGCATCCACACATGTGGACAGTGACCGTGTGAATGCTATATTCACGGCATCCACGTATGTGGACAGTGACCGTGTGAATGCTATATCCACGGCATCCACGTATGTGGACAGTGACCGTGTGAATGCTATGTCACGGCATCCACATATGTGGACAGTGACCGTGTGAATGCTATATCCACGGTATCCACATGTGTGGACAGTGACCGTGTGAATGATATATCCACGGCATAAACATATGTGGACAGTGACCGTTAACAGGCTAAACAAAATCCCATGGCGATGGCGTTGGGCTGATAGCTCACCTTATTTTTCCGGATTTTATATGGTGTTCCAACTGAACGCAAGTCTTCTTCCGCGACCGGTATCACAAACGGCACCTTGATGCGGGCACTTTTATCCGGTGCATCTGTGGCATTGGAGCTGCTTAGGAGCTCCCAGTTTTTCTCAGCAGACTTCGTCGATGGATCAGCACCCACGCCTGCTTCATTTGGACGATTGTGGCTTGAGGAGATGTGAGGTTTGAAGTCTTTCGTATGAGAGAACGACGCAGTCATCGTTCTGGCTCGAACGGTTTCGCCCTGCATGTCCTTGGGCACAGCGTCGTTATAAGAGAGCCCATTTCTCGAGGAGAGCGACAGAACAGGAGTAATGTTCGACATCTTTTCTCGGGCTGCATTACTTTGGTCGCCAGTGGAACTGAGATAATCATCAGCAGCCTTGCGAAGAACAGTGTATTCTGCTTCTAACTGCTGATATTTTTCCATCAATTCCGAGATGCTTGACACTCGTCCGCTCTCAGGAATCGATGGGCTGTTCACAGACATGGTAGCAAGCGTTCCTTCACTAGTGAACTAGGATTCTTTCCGAGTAGGTAAATCAAATTCTCACTGCATTTAATGAGGTGTCGAGCAAATGCCTGGGGATATTCAAGCACGAATAGTACGTGTGATTTGTCAGTGATCTGAGATTAAAGATTTAGCAGGCATTTAGTACAAAAAGAAGAAACGGGAGCTTCAATTCTGTTAAAACCTTTATTAGCTGTGTGTGTAAATTCACACTAATTTTAGTCATATAAATACAAAATAATACATGCAACATACCCTACCTCTACATTGTGTAAACGGTAAATTACTACAATTTTAATTATTAATTTTCTTATTGTCGTCGTACTATTGTAGAAGATGTCGAAATATCCAAACAACACGTTCGAAAGCCATCAGGAAGAAAAGAAGCTCATTGTTATAGAACCATTGAGAGGTGCGCGCGAGCCGTTCACTTCATTTTGGATGAGAAGAAATTCGTCGTTGAGGTCGCTAATCCCAGAAACTCGACGACCATTGCTTCGGACCCATCAGAAGTTCACCCTATAATGGAAGGCAAAAATCAGGTTCTGCCAGAGTATTTGCCTGAGTTGCAGACGATGGTAACATCGTGCACCCTCATTTTATCAAAGCTGGATTCAAAATCAACACTGCTAGTATATTAAGATCTCGTAGACAATCATGACACCCTGGAATTAAAAAGAACTACGATCCAAAGCAGGTTATGTTCGTTCAAGACTCAGCACCCGCTCGTGGGGCCAAAACTGTCCAGAACCTCAACGAAACATTGCCACTCTTCGTATCTAAAGCCGTTTGACCGTTTAGTTTACCAGGTTTAAATCCTTGCTACCATTGGCTGTAGGGTGAAGTTGGAATAACGTCTAATGATCAATCTCGATCACAGTTCTAATGATCACAGTTCAGTCCCTGAAGTCGGCCATCGAGTGATGATTTCTATCACTTAGGCGGGACCACGCAGTGAACGCCTGTCGCTCCTGTAGGAGGGCATCCGGCAGGTCCTTGAGGCCGAGGGCTCGCATATAGGGTGAATTAATTATAAATCTATAAGCTGAGAAGTTTCTCTCACAGCAATTTTGTGTGGTGTTTTATAATTCACGTACATAAAGTTTTAACTTAGAATTTTGTTGGTCCCAATTTACCTGCTCACCAATAATTATTAAAACTTCGCACCAGCGTATTTGATAAAAAAAATCTTCATTTTTATTGCCCGATACTCAGAAGTGCGTTAACAAAGAAAACTTATCATACTACTTTCAGAATCAACTGAATGATTGATTTTTAAATTTTATTTCCTTGTTTATTTTCCGATTCCCGAATTCCAAAATAAGAAATATTTTTGTTAAATAATCGTTGTGAGTTGTAGAGATCGGTGTCACATTGCACACATGTAGGTTGTGCTTCGAAGTAATTTGAATGCGAATAATAATTAATAGAATATTTTCATAAGAAAATAGCTGGAGTGTGGTTAGGTGAAGCAATGTCGCCAGGACTTGCACCCTAGGTTTGAAAAAAACTTTTGCCCCATTCCAAAGAACATTTTTGTTATTACAAATTTAGATGTATTTTTTTCATAATGAAAAGAATTTCAAATCACAGGGTGAATGGTCTTCAACTATGTAACTGACTCGTGGAAATTCGATATAGTACATCGTGAATAACCTTACATTAAAAGAATTAACTAGTGAAAAGCTTAAAATTGAAATTAATTGTGAACAGTTTTAAATCAAACCAAGCATTGAACAGTTTCAAATTGGAGTAAACTGTGAACACTCGAAAAAGTAATTGTAAACAGTTTCATTGAAGGCAATTGTGAACAGTTTTAAATTGGAAGAAATTGCGAAGAGCTATAAATTAAAAAAATAGAAGAAATGTACCACGTCTGCATTTATTCGAAATTTTTATAAAAACGGAAAAGAGATCGAATTACTTTGAAAGCGTCCTCGTTAATTATTAGTCTGACTTCGTTCTTGTAAACTATTTGAATTTACGCTCACCAATATTATGTTTAAACTTTAATAGCGCTACCTGCAACGCAGGCAGCGGTTGACCCCCGCTCGAGCCTGCCCCCAATTGGCTGACGCCGTCGAAACCGATTGCGTCACGGAGAACATGTGTAATTTTGTAGTGGTAACTTTTTGGCCGAAATAAAGGATCCAACTGATGTTGGCCCTCGTATCAAGTTCAAGTTCATCTCGGTGATGAACCCAACCCTCACACGCGCAAGTCATTTTGAACAATACGCAAAAATAATTCTAAGGTAATAATAGTAGAACGATTATAATATTTCAGGAATCCGTATCAGACACGATGCATTACGCAGTGAGGGGGTAATATCATTGCCTCCTGTAGATATAGGAGACAATGGTAATATACACTATGTCTCCAGGGACTTTCAACTCAGAGATTCGAGCTGATCTCAATGAACAAGTGGCACGGTAAGCACGAGCACACTCCAACCTCAACCTATGTTCATCATGAACCGTCGCAAACTCTAACCTCGACCAGGCACTGACACAACAGTTAAACGAATGATTTCGGTCTTAGAGTGGAATGAGGGAGATAACGATTGCTTAAGACAACGATTATCTTATCTACAACGCAGGAGATAGGCAGCGTGACGTTCTACCCACGCTGTAAAATATACTATAAAAGTAATCGATTTATTTGGATTATCACTGACCACATTTAAGTTATTTAAGTTTCATCAGAGCACTTCAAGACAACTTGCTTGTATGTTCGGTAGTCGAAATAATTTTCACGTTCAGCTCAAGCGCATCTTCTATCAAGGGTGACCCAGTAAAAATTCAAATACCTTGTCCAATTTTTATGTTACATGCGCTAAGAAAATTGTGTCTCTTCATTTGTGTTTGTCTCTATACCCCTTACATGCATAACATAATACATTTTGCATTGCAGTAATTTAATTTACGAGTGCTAAATGAAACGAAACATACGGTCTTATTGTCAAGAATTTACTTTGAAGGACTCAATCAAAGATACGATAAACTTCCGGTGAAATATGTTCTTGCCGTAGACAGAGCAATGCATTTCGATGCACAGCAATAGAAATAGTAATGAAGTGTATCATCAGTACTGTAATAAACTAATATATCTTCACATTTAAGTAAGAATAACGTTTAGAAATGGGTGAGTTTTAACAGCGGGTACGTATGAACAATCTCATGCATCCATGTGGTATTGTAGAAACCGCTGTTGAGGTCGGTTGGCTTTTTCTGGGTCTCCTGGTATAGAAATGCACATGAGTTTGAAATTTGTTAATCATTTTGGCCCCCGATCATACAAAAGGGTCCAAAGAAATGTACTCACTGTTCGTAATTCATATTTTCGAAACAAAAAACCGCTCCAATTGCCAGCTATTGCGCCACCTAGCTGCTCACGGTGAATTTAATGGTTACACTACACTTTTGCATGAAATTAGTCAGTGGAAGTTTCTTTGCTTCGAAATTATGAAATTATAACAGAACAGATATTTTCAGACCCGTCTGCATACTGTCTCGAAGTGCAGTGATGAAAATTATAAGAGTCAAATCTGTGTAGATATAAACAGAAATAAATAAATTGTTTTTGGCTTAAGTAGTTGTGTTTGTGTAGTGTATTTCATTGAACAATATTGAACATGCCACAAAGTCAATACCTACGTTCGAATTCAGGATGAACGTGCGATATAAAGATACGCATGACTTATACTCATTAAACATGTAGATGATTGAAAAGAAGATGCACTTTGCACGGACCTTTTTTTGGAAGCTCAACGATCAATTTTAGAAAATAAATAAGACGCTTAAATTCGGAGCGCTCTTCGGCACGTAGTGAAGAGGTTCCCATCCTCACCTGGAATGTGGGCTCCATGGTCTAGTGGTGAGCGTGATGGCCTCGCAGCCGAAAGGGCTAGGGTTCGAGCCTCGGCTCAATGGAGCTTTTCACGCGACTGCCGAGTACATCCATTGGAAAAGGAAGTTTAAACCACACATTCCTCACATCTTCCACCACACCAGTAGTTGTAAGGCATTTAAAGCCCAACGGTAAAACGTGTTGGAATGAATAAAGATTCTTCTTCACCTCTTTCATTAAGCCTGGTGTGTCCTCGAAAGTGA
Organism: Orchestia grillus; assembly: GCA_014899125.1. NCBI lineage: Eukaryota > Metazoa > Arthropoda > Malacostraca > Amphipoda > Talitridae > Orchestia > Orchestia grillus. Next base: position 25,606 of record VOMN01064222.1, read on the forward strand.
GATGCCACTCGAAACTCGTTACGAAAGAAAGAAAAAAAGAATGAAAAGATAATTGGGATAATCTGAGCCCACGTTCCCACGCAGCGGACATTCGGCGGGGGAAAAGCTTACTAATGACCTTGTAGCTATGATACGTGGCAAGGAATTTCTAAGAACTTATCAAAGAAGAAAGCATGTTCAAATGAATTGAATCGAGGAAAATTCTTTGGTTTTCGAATGCCTACCTATTGCCTTTGGGTTTTACATTAGGATTAAAGTTAAAATCGTGGGCGGCTGAGTAAAACAACGTCATGAAAAATGTGTTTCGCACAGGAAAATCTTGGGTTGTCTGCCAGCGATGAATGTCAATGGATATTCCAAAGATCTATCTCCGGCACTTTACATCCTAGATAAGAACTTGGAAAATTTCACTGAGCTTTTATGATTACTAACGACGAGTTCATCACAATGTAATTTATTTGTACTCGTAGTAGCAGTCGACATTACGGTAAGAAAACTTCTTGCGAGATGTTTCAAGTTCCGATGTAACGTGTGTACCATAGTTCTTGGATTTTGGTTAACAAAAGCATTCGACTAATCCTGATGAATGGTCGTGGTGTTATCAAATTATTGTTATCTTATGTTCGCCAGACGAACACATGTTCAGCAGTTGCTACTGGTTCATGGTAAAGAAAGGAAGAAAGAAAGATAAAAAAGAAAAAAGAAAGAAAGAAAG